>QKQZ01004819.1:0-27031 GCA_003595255.1 Solenopsis fugax | reverse complement strand
TCTCTTACCTGTTAAACAAGTGTCGCGACGCCACTCGCTTCGGTTCCGATCTCTCATCCCCCGTCCGCTGCATTCTGCAATCAGACGTAAAATACAAATCAAAATGGCGAGCCGACTTCGTTTCCACGCGCGGTCAACTTTACGCGTCAAGATTAACGCGTCGCGCTCACGTCGCGGCCGCGCTTCACATGAGCATCGAGTCTATGTTGCGATGATTGAATTAACAGTTATATATTAATGCGAGCATAAGTTTCGCTCACCTGTTTAACGAGCCGCAATGCCGATTCGTTCCGCAGTGTTCCGCAGTCGATCCGTCCGCCGCGTAGCTGGGAAAAATACGCGTATGCAATTAATATAGCGCGAAGCAGCTTCGTCTCTCTTGCGCGGTTAACTTCACTCGCCGAAACGCGCGAAAAGGCCGCGGTGCGCGCCACCACATACTATACTGACTGTACCGCCGCGCGCCGCGGCGCGGCATCGTTTTTGCCGTACGTTTTCGGCTGACCAAGTAATTACAATGGAGCGCAAATGTATATAGGTTTTACTTACCAATTAGATATTACGAGATGACATTTATCCCGGAGCCGAACCGGTCCTCGAGCGACATGTTCTGTAATTAAGCAGAAAGGAACGCTATTAATATGGCGAAAGGAGTTCCTCTTTCGGGCGGTCAATTTCGTGCGCCACGATTGATGCGGCACGCGACAGAGCTATACGTCGTGATCGCTCGAACGAGTATTTGAGAAATACGCGTTCGAACGAATTACGACGCATGATCTATATATGTTATACTTACCAATTAAATGATACGCGATGTCTCGCTCCTGAGCCGGTCCATCCTCGCGTCCGTCGTGTTCTGGAAAGAATGCAATTAATACAGCGTGAAGTGGCTTCGTCTCTCTCTCTCTCTCTCTCTCTCTCTCTCTCTCTCTCTCTCGCGCGGTCAACTTCGCGCCAATTAAAGGCTGCGTTCCGTAATGTGCATATGCGCGCATTTATCTATAGTACACGTTACGTGTATTATATATTATGCGCGCATATGCACATTATGGAACGCAGCCATTGTGATGCCGCGGCGGTGCGCGCCACTTTTGATATGGGACGATGATAACCATACTAATGAATTAGTAATACATTAAATAATAAATAGTAATAGTATTTACCCCCCGTAATGTTTTACCTTTATGTTCTTTTTTAATTTAGGAGCAAAGAAAACAGTCGCTTTTCAGATGAATTATCCAATTTACGATATATGTATTTTGGCCTAGCTGGACCATGTGTTACGTACGCTAGCTCCCCTCTCCGGAGACCGGTGGCGGCTTGTCGCCGGGATGGGCTCCCGGTGTGTCCCGGTGGTAAGTGGTAAGTAGTAAGATGGCGTTCGCGACACGGGCATATCGATTGTATGTGTGGGGCGGCCGGCATGGGTGAAGGCCGTCGGACGCAGCGCGATTTCCGTAATCCGTAACGGCTACTCGCGGGGTTCGAAGCTGTCCGGATAAACTGAACGATGAACACGATCGAGAGATGATGCCGGGCACGTCTTGCCAGCTGGAAACGTCTAACGGTAGGAAGAAATTGCCATGAGATCTTGCTTTAGTACGCGCATCTCGTCACGTCTTGCTTTTTGAGAGGGGAGAACGGCGGGGGGGATGGTGTCCCATCGCCGCACCGAAATTTGACAACGGGCGGTCGTGGTGACTCGGCTCCGTTTCACGCGATGCTGGGGATCGCGGGCTTTGACCGGCTTAAATCGCGACGTCCGATCGTCGACCGTGACTGTCTACTGCTCGCCCGTGTCCGTTCGGATCTGTGCATTATTCTCGTTGCAAGCTAATTTTCGCTACGTGTCGTTCTAACGTTGCATCGTTGCGATAAGTATATCGAGGACCGGTGAATTCATTTGCTCCTTAATGTTCACTTTCATAATATAGATTAATTTTGATCTCCGTTTAACTTACTTTTTATGTTTTTTAGTTTTAAGAATTAGAAGAGTTGAACCGTGATCAAAATTAATCTACATTGGTGAAAATGGACATAAATTGCCTAAATTGTAACTGTATCGTTGCGTTTCATCCAAGTTTTATTGTTTGAATAACATCGAATATATTGTATAATAAATTAATGTATATATGTTATATGTACATTTATAAATGCATATGCATTGCGTAGATAAGAATTTTTCTAATATAGAGTAACAGTTGGTTTAATGTTGTTATATATTAATTTTCAATTTCAAAATCATGCATCAGTGTTATGTTTGTTTCCCAGATTTTGAGTGGAGCACTTTAATGGAGGTCTACCATGAGGCGATTGAAAAAAACTATCAGCTACTTGAAGAGATTGGCAAGTAAGCATTATTACTTTAATTAACACATTTTTTAATGAAGCTTCTTGAATTCAATGACTTGTGTACATTTTGTGTAATATAGGGGTCAATTTGCTATTGTACGAAAATGTCAGGAGTTAAAAACTGGCGAGCTCTACGCCGCAAAAATTATGAGGAAGAGGCGAGTTGCCAGAGGTGTGGCTGCTGCTGACATTGGTAGTATTTTTATAGTCATAATACATTGTTGATATTTTGCTTTCAAGATACTATAATAGAATGATTTTTTTTTAGCACGAGAAGCTGGTCTCTTGGCTCGATTAAGGCATCCTAATATTGTTTCTTTGTACAAGGTAATAGATACAGGCACAACAGTGGTGTTGCTTCTGGAATTGATTACAGGAGGTGAATTATTTCACTGGACTCCTTCTGGTGAAACGGAAGCTGCTCACGTGGTATGTAAAATATGTGATATATAGATACAATATAGTTTAATAAATATTCTGGGACTAATTTCTTTATATCTTTTTTAAGGTACGCCAAGTTTTAATGGCACTTAGTCATTTACATTCCCATCAAGTTGCTCATTTGGATATTAAGCCTGAAAACATTCTATTGTCAACACCGCCACCGATGCCTAGCATTAAGCTAATAGGTAATATCTATAATGTACTTTGTGTCAAAGCCATTAATCTAGGTGTTTACTACTGGGAATATTTGGAATTTTCAGGGGATTTCTTTTTTATTCTTAAAATCCTGGCTTTTTATAAGATTTTATTGATACTCAAGGAAATTTTAGGAATTTTAAATTTAAATTCTGTTTCTTTCCAAAAAGAAACTTTTTTAATAATGCAAAATATCGAAAATTGATTAATAATAAATCTACCATATACATTTACGTATATTCTCGTGTAATTCGTGATTTTTTTTAATTAAAAAAAATTCTACATAAATGACAATACATACATGGTTTTAAATTTGCGTTGTGCCTTTAACCACTTTTCGGTGAGCTAGATCTGCATTGCAGACAGATTGGTTTATACCATCTAGTTCATATTATTTCTTTTTAGTTTTTCTCAAATTCAATATCCAAAATTTAAGTAGCTATTCTTTGTGATTGAGGAATATTAAAAAAATGCTTATAATAAAATGATTATTTCAAAGTTAAAAAATTCGATTATTTTACCTGATATTTTAAATAAAATTCCTGGGAAAATCTGAAAAAGAGAATTCTTTTATAAAATTTGAGTAAACACCTTGTTAATACAACACCTTTAGCATCAATTTCAATACAAATATTCTTGTTATATAGATTTAGGTCTATCACATCGACTGGTACCTGGTTCGGAACACAGAGCACTATTTGGCACGCCCGAATTTGTGGCACCAGAAATCGTTAATTACGAGCCACTCAGCTTGGGAACCGATCTCTGGGCTGTTGGTGTATTGACGTACATTCTTCTGAGCGGAGCTTCGCCATTTTTAGGCGAGGACAAGCAAGAGACATA
The DNA here is from genome assembly GCA_003595255.1 of Solenopsis fugax. Classification (NCBI taxonomy): domain Eukaryota; kingdom Metazoa; phylum Arthropoda; class Insecta; order Hymenoptera; family Formicidae; genus Solenopsis; species Solenopsis fugax. Next base: position 23,197 of record QKQZ01004819.1, on the reverse strand, counting down.
CGCAAACGTTGCTGCTTGCCAATATCAATTTGACAATGAGTATTTCAGTAATGTGTCTGAGATTGCCAAAGACTTTATACGATCCTTGTTGATCAAGGAGCCGAAGTAAGTTGCACTAAAAGAATTATAAAATACGTGAACCTGTTATTAATGAATCGAGAAAAAAAAATTATCTCTTTATTTTAGGGAGAGAGGAAATGCTGAATCGTGCCTTAAACATCCCTGGATTCTCACGGTGTGTTCCTGAAAATGACTATTGTCCCCATAATGCGGCGATTTATTGTACATTTTGTTTCAATGTATTATTGATTTTATGCATTTTTTTTACCAATTTCCCTCTTGACGAGACGTCGATCTGTAGTTATATCGTATATTACATATATACGGATTATTTTTTTATATACAATATACATTATTGTGTCAAAACTACGCAAATTTTTCTTTATTATATATACCTTGCTTATTGGAAAGACCAATATTTCTTTAATTTCATGCATGTTATACAATAAAAGATATTGAAAATTATTTTATATAATTTCAAAGGAATTACAGAAGGTCTTATTATATCGACAAAAATTTTATTCTCTTTGTATACAGGAATCTGAAGCTCCTCAGGGTCTCGGCGGAGCAATGATCAGTGCTGTTAAGCGAGGCTGTGTTGAGGCTGTCTCTCAGTTACTGTTGCAGGGTGCTCCATTAAACATGAAAGACTCTGTGAGACTTTTATTCATTTTGCTGATATGTATCAATAAATTCGCGGATAAAATATTTGCTGTTTCCAGAATGAAGACACTCTTCTGCATATCGCCTGTGAGGCCGGCGACGAGGGAATGACGATTTTGCTGATAGAGAGCGGAATTGATCTAGACACACCGAACAAACAAGGTCTCACGGCGTTACATGTTGCCGCTCGACATGGGCATATTAATCTGGTCAGACATTTGTGCCTTGCTGGTTGTGATGTCGATAAAACGAATCGGGGGATCCGAGCGGATGTCACGGCGATTAAATACGGACATCCGGACATCGCAAATTTATTAGATAAGATGAGAAATGTAAGTTCTTGTAGTTTCACAATACACGGTGCTTTCCGCTGTTTGTAAGAATTATGCAGAAGTCGAAACTCGTTTTAAACCATTTTTTCAGCTGAATCAGCGCGAAAATTACATTCGTCAGCTGCAACCGACACACAGACCGATAGACCGGCTGCACATAAGACTGCTCGGGCATTGCGCCTCTGGAAAATCATCATTAATCAATTCATTGAAATCTGGAATCTTTAGTTTTGGCTTCTTTCGAAGGTCCAGAAGTCAAAATTGTAGCGCGAAGGTAGGTACATACGATAAAGAGGTAAAATATAATAGATAAGTAAATAATAAAAATTATTGATATGTAGAGAGAGCCAAGTATCGAACTTGACGTGACGAGTAAACACGGTTCTCTCAGTTTTGAGTATAGCGATAGTGAGTATGAAGGTACTCAGGGAGTAGAGTGGAGTCGCGGTAACGTAGGTGAGCGAATTACATTTTAATAATAAGTTTAGCATGAATATTGATAATGGAATTATGGTAACGTAATGGATTAAATATTTTTATATAATACATATTTTTAGATACTTATATATTTTGATAGAGTATTTTAAAACTTAAATATTCATGCAAATGTATTTAATTGACCAGGTGGCGAATGCGTCTTTTGGGAATTATGCGGACGCGAAGAATTTCTGGCGTCTTATCACTACGTACTTACGTTCCAACAACCAGCAGTACATCTTATTACGGTCAGTTTAAGAGAACCGCTAACCGTTCAACTTCAGCAGATAAAATTCTGGCTGCAATTTATTTTGGATCGAATTAATCCGAGTAACATTGGTAAAGCATCGTTTCAAATCTTTTTTATTATAATTAATTTTTGTCGAGAATAAATTCCCTAATTTTGATTTTTGCTTCTTTCATTAAAGGATTTGGTGGCAGATGTAATGATGTAAAGGTAATCTTAGTCGGCACTTACGCGCCAGAACCTTTAGCCCCGAATTCTAACGGAGGCAATCTACTCGCACCACTTTTGCCATTTCTGAAAGACTTTACATCGATTTTGGGGGAGGAACCTCAAATGGTAGCACTGGACGCAACTAATCCTTCTAGTCCTGGCCTGAAACTCCTCAGATCTTATTTAAATAATGCAAGGATGGAATTTCTCGAGGTGAAAAACAATTATATTCTCTGTAAAGTTACAAATTTATCATATTCTCTTCATCTATGACATTAGAAGAGATATTGTCTTTCTCATCATTTACTTGTGTTCATGCGGAAATTAAAATTGGCAAACAATCTTGACTTCAGCAAATCTGTTTCTGATGAGAATTTGTAATCTCTTCTGATTTTACATTTTTATCATCGGTAAATTATACATATATCTTTAATCCATTCCAAAATATACCAGTAAATGCATGATATCAGTATGCTTGATACTAAATATGTGCGAGCAGAACCGTTCGATTCTGCAGCCTGTTAATACGAGCAATCGTGACTAACACTATCTTGTGTAAATAATAATAATCACATTTTCACAGGAATTTTATTAATATTGTACAGCATGTAATAAATGTGCGCATTAACCCTTCGCGAAACGGTTCTGGTCAATAATGGACTACCTCATTACGCTGTTGTTTGTATAATTTATTCATCAGTCTCGAAATTTGTGCAGTGTCAATATACTGTCGAATCAAGCATTGACTCTCATTGGAGGCTCTCAATGCGATAATTTTTATAATCACTTATATGATTTACCTCTTGACATCCATGACGCATGGTTGATTTAATATATGTACAAATAATTAAAAGCATTGAAAATACCTTCTGTGTCTCGTGATTTTCGACAACGTTCGATTATTTGCAATGTTTGATTGATTGAGCGCACCATTTTCAATAAAAAAAAAAAATCCGATATCATGTCATATATACATATATATATATATATCACATTGAATCGAATTTATTAAGAACATATGTTTTAGTTGCTGGTTATTTGGCCAATTAATGTTTATTAACAAGCCTTAATGCATGCAATGCATGATGTAGGAAGGACCGGAAGTTGCAGAAAGTATTCTCCGACGTGACGCGCCGCGTGCTGCGGCTACGTACGTGCCCCTGGCGAATCTTGATAAACAGGTCGAAATACTTCTCTCAATTCCTTTTAATAATTCTGAATGATGTGTATAAAACTGAAAACTGTACTTTGGTTTAATAGTTGCACTAATGCTTTCTCCCATGTATACATACATGCACTATATTATCTATCTTAAAGAAAATAAAAGAGATTCTCTTGTATATATTTTCTGCATCAATGTGATACAACGGGATAAAGGCAGAATTCTGTTACTATGGATATTAATCGCGTATTATAGAGCGCCTTAGTATGGACCGGTCTTGCCGAGGCATGGAGATCATACATGCAGTCATTGGAAGTGCCTCCGTTAATGCTCACTCAGGAAGAATTTCTGAACGAGATTCGAAAAATCAATCCCTTAGTTTGTTTGGAACATTGCAGACATCTCGGATTACAGTTACAGGTTTGTAGTTTATTTATTATAATTTAGTCTACAAGACATTCCTTTTTTCCCCCTGATAATTATTTATATTAAATTATAGAACTTAGGGGAATGCATTCTTCTACCTGGAAACTTGATAGTACTTAGTCCCGAGTGGTTTTGGCAAGACGTGTTAAATTGGCAATTAAGCCCTGATCAGAGAGGACGATTGGGTGGTCGAACCACCGGCGTTTACACCTTGGAAGATTTTCAAGCGCGCTGTCCATGTCCCGCCGCTCAGGCTCTACAAGCTTTACAAGCAGTCAATTTATGCGTTCCGGTACGTTCTGAGAAATCTGATCAATCAATTTGATTGTTACTCGATTATTATTTTTTAGTGCGAAGTAGATGACGACGAAGTGGAGTACGAGATACCATGTTTAAACCTTGTAGAGCGTCTTCCGGGTTTATGGGAACCGTGGAAACCATGTTCTAATGCGTTATCTCATGCCGGTTTACGTCTTTGCCCAGAGGAAGCACCTCTATATCATTTAACTGCTATATTTACGCATTTACAGGTAATCCATGTATAACATGTTATATGTATAACAAAGATATAGCGAATTGAAGAACTAAATATATTGAAATTGATGTAGGCACAACTGAGAAAAATTACTCAAACGTGGGATCCGTCGAATTCAGATTTGTATCAGTGGTGGCGAGGATCGAAGCTGTGTTTAGGGCCTTGCGAGAGTATAATCACTTTCGAGGAAGAAGAACACAGCTGCGTGGAAATTCAAGTTCGCGGTCCGCGTGGTTCTAGCGCGCAGTGTTTCGCTCTTCTCAGCGTCATATTGGACGCGATGGATACGACTGTCGAATTAGTCGCACCCGGAATGTTACTAGAAAGGCATTGGCTGAGTCCTAGCCAGCTTCGAGAATATGACGAGGTAAGTAATACGTCGAAACACGTATTTATGTTTATATATTATAAAAGAAAAAAATTGAAATTATGCAGGTTTATTTTTTAATCTATATATTCACAGAGTGTCCACTCTTGGACACCAGCCACCGTCATATCGGCTTTAATCGACAAAGGCCTTGAAGAGGCGACCCTTAAGAATCCTTCAAACGATCGACAAGAAACTGTGTGGGAGATAGTAAGCTGTGGACTGCCGTTAATGGAGAATTGTGTTCCTGGACCGAAGCAGCCGGTAAAATATATAAAGCCTGCTGTGCAACGGCGATTAGCGCAAATGCTGGATCCACCTGATCATCACGGAAGAGATTGGTGCTTGCTCGCCGTGAGACTCGGGTTGGGAGATCGCGTCGCCCAACTAGATAGCACAGTGGACAGTCCAACTTTAAGGTAAGGGTTACTTTTGAAAAATACCGCAATTCGTATCGTAATTGAGTATTCCGAAATTTTAAATTTGATATGCAGGTTACTGAACTGCGCGGGTGCGGAATGTACTGTCGGCTCGCTGGTGCAACAATTGCGAGCGCTCGATCGCGAGGACGCTGTGCACCTGTTGCTCACTTATACACCAACCTATGTGCTACTGATGTCCGTCGATTCTGAGACAGGGTCTAATCTTTCCAGATGACGATGTTGCTCTCATCAATGGCGCATCAGCACTTTTTAGGTGCTTCTTTCTCTCGAAACGCGCGTTTGATGAATAGCATCGTCCTTCTATATTTCCGCCCAGTGTAAATCGTACGTTAATTTGTTAAGTACGTGTATATCCTTATATGTAACTTAACTTTAGCGATTGATCGCATTGAGTGATATAAAGGGGGAATTTGTGACAATTTTGGATACTATTTTATATATTTTTTTAAATCTTTTTTTATTTTGTACTTACTAGCCGAAGAGCTATTAATTAATTAATTCGTATTACCATATCGATTTGTGGTACATTTACCATAAGTGAAATTCGATTTCTTCTCTTTGTTTTCTTTTCATTTGTATCAATTACTGCAGAAATTTGTACTCCTTAATACTTATTTTTATTTCTTGATAGAATTGCGCTGTGGTTAAAATTATATTAATAAGTGTTATGCAGTTTGCATTTTCTCGTTACATGCTGTTATGCCAGAGAAATGATGCATTTACATATTATAATATGCGATATGATCGTATTTGATATCGATATTGTTTCGAGCGCTTTTCTTAATATGCTGATATGATCTTGATACATACATACATACATACATACATACATACATACATACATACATACATACATACATACATACATACATACATACATACATACACACATACACACACACACACACACACACACACACACACACACACACGTATTACATCTTGCCAAAACTCTATGTCAATATGCACCGCTTTTTCAATACTTCGAAATATTTACCAAGCATATATGTATATATGCGCAAGAAAAGTGAAACAACCATTTTGCACAGTCTACTATCACTTTTGGATATATCATCTGTGTACATTCGACACAATTGATTGCATATTTCTACTGAATTATATCCGCGCGGACGTCTTTACTGCGTGCCATATGCAAAAAGTATATGCGATATTCGGACAAAGAGAAACTTAAGGTATAAAGTTAAACTAATTCTTCTGACTGGACTGCGTTAATTTTTATTATAAGCAACATTTACAATTATGAAAGTCTGCTTATCTATATCTTTGTGAGTCGACCAGAAAATCGACTCACACACGTGTAATACTTAAGAAGTATATACGATTAATAGTAAAAAAGCATTCGCATCGAAACATCCGTAGGGTTTCATTTGCATAGCCTTCTTTCTCATCACAGCATCTTATAACAGTTTAAACGAAGAAGTTATTCGTTATAATCTAAGACTGTTGTAAAAATAAACCGGTGAAATTATTAAAATATATCTTTCGCTAGATTTAATTGTCTTATTTGTTATTACACTCTATTCATCTAAGACCATTTTCTACAAATTTTTCTATTTCACTTGTTTTTGTATTCGCTAACTTCTAAATTTGTAAAATAATTTCACAGATGGTTTCTTCTTATTTTTATTGCTTATAAAATTTCTCGATCTAGTTTCTAAGCAGATAATATTTGTTTTATAGTATCGTAAAAGTTTTTTTTAGCAGATAGATTATTAATTTCCAATCTCGAAGTTTTAGGTTTTATTAGTGTGGCTTCGTCAAAAGCTCCCACGCGTCACATCAACTCGTTCGATAGGCAGAGCTTCGATCAGCGGGAAGATTCGAAGGCGATCCGCGCGGATTGACATTTTAACGACTCTGATAATGTCAATCGCGCCTGTCTATGTGACGATGTACTTGGTCAGGCTGTTTACTACGGAGAGTTGATTACGTGGTCGGTAGAAAACAGAAACGGGATTCTTTTCGGGGGCCGAGAATAGCATGGGAACGGGCGGATATCGCGTTTCGTAGGCAGCCGCGGCGACGACGGCGGAGGGTAAGTTTCGGGACGACAGCCAAAGTCCCCAAGCAATTATAGAATTGGATTGGATCGGGGAGTTCGGGAGGGTGGTCGCGGCACCGTCGCCGAAATCGGTTTCGTTTTATTTTAGCTTAGCTGTCGAAGGCATCCGGTTGTGCATTCTCCCCGCGGATCATCGTCACGATCGCAGTGAGTGTCCCCCTTAGTAGGAATTTATCTGCTTGCCCAGCACCACGGCACGAAATTTATTAAAAACGATTATTAGGGTAGTACAGATACATCGGACGTTGAATGACGGGGTGAAATTTTGCGGCGAGTAGCACTGAAGTTCTTGTGATTGCACCACTCGTCGTCCTTCTTTTACTCGCTATATTTAAGGTACGAACTCTGCCCACTGCGGATTATTGAGATATTTATTTTGTATTTTCTTATCAATTAAAATATTCTCTCTCTCTCTCTCTCTCTCTCTCTCTCTCTCTCTCTCTCTCTCTCTCTCGTATTTTGATTTTAATTAAAGTATTTTTATCTTAATTTTCTTAATTTATATTTTAATTAAATACGTTAAAGATTTCGTAGGCGTTGATGACCGCGCATTGTCATCGTAATTTTCTATCTCCTATATTCATCTGAAATTACACTTTAGCTTTACGAAATCATTGTGATATCCAGGATAATTGATAAGGGAAAAGTCCGAAATCGCGCGTCACGATGGAGGCGATCAAGAAGAAAATCGCGGCACTGAAGCTCGAGATGGATGCCGCGAATGAGAAGGTCGAAGTTAACGAAACGAAAGCGAAACAGGAGAATATAAGAGCAGACAGGCTTAATGACGACCTCAGGGATCTGCAAAAACGATTGACCCAATTGGAACGAGATTATACTGTCTCCAAAGCTAACTTGGAGCAATCAACCGCTGATCTAGAGCAGTGCGAAAAATCTTGGTCTAGAGTGCGTAACAATAATGATTAACACTGAATGGATTTTCTAAACCAGATATTCTGCAATATAAGCAAGTTTTTTTTAAATGTTAATTTTATACAAACTAATCACGAGGCTTTAATTTCAAGACATTATTGATCCTTCATCAAAATCTAAAGGTACCTTTTATCTTGTACCAATTAATTAATCTCGTTCTACTTGTACAGGCTGAGCAAGATCGTACCGTTTTGACGAAGAGAGTGCAGGAAATCGAAGCGAGTCTTACCAAAAAGGAGGAATTGCGTCTTTCCGCCACAATCAAGCTAGCACGTGCGACCGAACTCGCGGACGACGCGCAGAGGTTTGTAAATTTATAGTCACTACGTCAGATTTTCATATTTTGCAAACGTGATGCGTTTTCAAAATTAAATAAATTGAGTAGGACTCAATAATTCTATTTCCTTTCTTCTCTTACGTGTAGAATGTGTAATGTCCTGGCAGACAGGAGTCGCTTGGACGAAGAACGCATGGAGAAACTGATGTCGGAGTTAAAAGACGCGAGATTAATCGCCGAAGATGCCGACGCGAAATCCGACGAGATAGCCAAGAAATTGCAGTTCGTGGAGGAGGAATTGGAAGCTGCTGAAGAAAGAGTGAAGACTAGTGAGGCGTAAGCGATTATATATATTACATTATTAAATACGTATACATATAAACTTTCTCATTGAAATACCTTTTCACAGAAAAATCGTGGAACGCGAAGATGAACTCTTCATCGTACAAAATATCGTGAAATCCCTCGAAGTATCGGAGGAGAAGGTGACGTAATATAATACGCTGCGCAGCTATCAGGCATGCTGCAATTTCACTTCTCGATTATTTTGATTTCAGGCGAACCAGCGAGTAGAAGACTTTAAAGTGCAGCTGAAATCTTTGAAGAAGAAACTAAAGGAGGCGGAGAAGCGCGCAATTACCGCCGAGAGAACAGTCAAGACGTTATTAAAAGAAGTGGATATGAAAGAAGGTAAGAAGTTTTTATTTTTAGTCAATTTTTATTAATTTAAAAAAATATTCTCTCTTCTTTATACCACTGAGAAATTATTATTCGTTGCAGACGAACTCAGAGAAGAAAAGGAAAAGTACAAGGCAGTCTGCGACGACATGGACGCGACATTCGCCGAGATGACAGGATACTAAAGTCCTGCGGACGGACACGATTTGACTTTCGCTGCTACTCCGCTTCCCGACGCTTCCCTCCGCTTATTTGCTATCTTTTAATATTCATTAGTTCGGCTCTTGCTGTACTTAAATGTCGTTTAAATCGCAATGCCGATTTATTTTGCCGCTGACAGAGTGCCGTGAGCGATATTAGAAATAAACCGCTTCGCGCAATAATCCACTGATGGACAAGGCAATGCAATGCGGCTTGTTACTATAACTGCTTCGCTTCGTGTAACACCTTGCCAAGATCGGGCAATTAGTTCACGGTCGCCCGTTGTTCGCTGTACCGATCGAAGATTCATGATCGTCTATCTCTTTTTCTTTCAGAGACGCGTTGGAGGGATTTTAATATCGTACGCGCGAGCGAGACCACGACATATCGCGCATCCTTTTTACCATTTAATGTAAAATCTGTATTTTCAATAAACAGTATAACAAACTCTCCAGTGAATTTTAATTATTTTATCATGCTGTTAATAAATTAAACTAGACGTTTTCAAAAATGACCAAATGAATGAATGAAAATAATAAATGGTAATTAATCTTTAATCTTTAATTTGCTTTTCAATGTAGTAATATTAATAATTAATTTCTCTAAAATTAAATATTATTTATAAAATGAGTTATCGAAAGATATAATTACGACAAATTGAAATTAAACCTTAACATTTATCATTCATTAAAAATATTAGTTTTAAATTGTAAAAGATGTATCCTATTTAAAATCACAAATTAAAGATATGCTACGCGTATTGTGAAATTATTTTAGAATGTAATAATTGTTAAATAAAGAGAAATAACGCAAAGTAAACGTTCGAGGGACGACATATCTGCGATCGACAAAGACCATCGGCACAACAAAGCACACTACTGCTTAAAGAAGTCCAGGAATTCGTTTGAGCCTAACTAAAGCGACGGTCACTTTTGTTCTTTTGCATTGCACTGAGCCTATAAAACATTGTTCTCGTCGGTCACTGAGTACAGTAACCCACGGGCATTGCATTTTGTTACTTCGCTCGTGTTTCTGTAGTAATTAAAAATTCTGTTTAACAGAGTGCGAGGCTGAAAAATTATCATTTTTATACGAGACAAGAAAATACTTCAAAGTGAGAGTGTTTTACGTGGATTCACTGAAAGAGCATATCTTAATGTTTATACAGCATATTTTACCGAACACCTGCAAAACGTAGAAATAATTAATGTACAAGCTAAAAATATATTAAAAATTTTTTGCCGCGTGGTAAAGTTGATTAATTAATAAAAATTTCTTTTCTCGCGACTTAACTACAGTTAAAATAATTCGCTTGAATATACAATAATTTATCTATTAAAAATTTTGTTAGTATTGATTAAAAACATATTTCCAACTGATTTCCAACGAAGCCATGAACGCTATTAAGAAACGACTGCAGACATTAAAGCTTGAGAAAGATCTCGCGATGGACAAAGCTGATCTGTGCGATCAGCAGGCTAAGGAGGCAAATCGAAAGGAAGAAAAATTGAGAGATGAGGTTCGTGAACTGGCGAAGAAGTTGGTGCAAATGGAGCATGATCTGGAAGTGAGTAAGGCTCAACTGTTAAAGTCAAACAGGGATCTCGAGATAAAGGAGAGGCTCTACATCGTGGTTAGTAAATCGGAAGAAATATATTACGCGCGTTCACAATCCGAACTGTCTTTACGTCAATTATAAAATTGCAGACGCAATCGGAATTGGCGGTACTGAATAGAAAAATGCAGCAGTGCATGCAGAACTTGGAAAAGTCGGAGGAGCGACGTTTGTCAGCTCAAGTGAAGCTCACGCAAGCCATGGAAACTGCTGAAGATGCAAAACGGTATAAATATTCGTGCTTCTATATAAAATTCTGCAAAATTTTTGCTCTAAAATGTTTTTTTTTAATCATCACACGTAGCCGATATATATCAAATATTTTATATTAATAATTTAGAAAAGTTATAATACTGTTAAGATTAAGTTAAGATCAATACCACATTGTTTTCTTCGCGAGAAATATTATGAGCTGTAATGATCGTAAATTTTTCTTATTCAGCATCTGTAAAGTCTTGGAGAACAGGAGCAAGCAGGATGAAGAGAGGATGGACCAATTGATGGCGCAGTTGAAGGAAGCGAGGCTCATCGCTGAAGACGCTGACACAAAATCCGATGAGATTTCAAGAAAATTGACGTTTGTCGAGGACGAGCTCGAAGCTGCGGAAGAAAGAGTTAAATCAAGCGAGGCGTATGCGATTTTCTAAATATAGAGACTGCGTCCTTTTCGACTCTGAATCCTTTCTCACTTTTCTATTTTCAATTCAAACGAGAATGCTTCACGAATTACCCTATTTTTTAGGACATTTTATCTTTGCATAACATTTTTCTATACATTCTATATATTTTATTGTATTCATTAAGTTGTTATAAATGTGAAAGCTTCTCTTAATTATTTAAGAGCTTAACATGTTTGACGCAAGATGTTATGTTTCAGGAAAATTCTCGAGAGGGAAGACGAGTTATTTATCGTCGGCAATATATTCAAGTCCTTGGAAGTGTCCGAAGAAAAAGTAGATATTCTTTTATAATACTAACGAGTTTATATTTTTATTTAAAAAATTAAGAATATATAAAAAGACTGTTTATTTCAGGCTAATCAAAGGGTGGAGGAATTTAAAGCGCAGCTGAAGGAATTAAAAGTGAAACTGAAAACTGCTGAAAAGCGTGCCATAATCGCCGAGAAAACTGTCAAGATATTCACGAAAGAATTAGACAAGAGGGAAGGTAATATTCCATATGCTATATGCACTTTTCATAGATTTAAAATTTTCAAGCTTGTCAAAACGATAACCGATTGTTATTAATAAAAAAAAACTATCTTTTACATTTCAGATTATTTGCTAAAAGAAAAGGAAAAATACAAATACATATGCGACGATCTGGACTCCACGTTTTCAGAGCTCACGGGATACTAAACAAACTCTGCCTAAGTCGATTATATCGCTAATCAGGAGATTCGCATTGCGCAAGAACAATCTAAATTCTCACTTTTAATGAAATATCTTATGAGGTTCGCCCAGAAAATCGACCCTATGTTACTTTACACGATATCAATTTATTTAATCGATTCTACGATCGACACAATGCATCGAAATGCCGTACCACAGATTTAATACAGTTTAAATTTAATCGACAATTCGTTTTAATCGTACAACCTCCGATCGCAGAACGGAGAAAGAATTTGCGAGCTTTCTTTCGTTTCACGGAGTTCTTTTGCGATGACTTTTGCGCAATCTCGCGTCACGATTGGACCGTCCGCGCCACACTCGCGCCGGTATAAGCTTTCCCTCTCTCTACAACGACGTAATTAATCGTAGTTACAGTAACAATTGTCCATTTGATTTGTTCGCTCGCCTCTTCCATCCACATACCATAGACGCAACAATTAAGGTATATTCTTCGAGCTGCAGGGATTATCGCATATGGTGACGGGGGATGCACCGAGTTGTGTCGTTGCATCATCCTTCGAGGACCGTGTAATTTTTCGCGGTATACAATGTAAAAACCGACCAAAAGTACCTTACCGCGACGAGATCTTAAAGTACCAAATTGCAATCAGATAAATGGCGAGATTTCGCCTACAAATAATCCAAATTAGCTTTGTGAAAAATTGCGTAATAAAAAATTCGTTGATCGGGCTTGTTCGAGATCGTTGATCAGTCATCGAATACTTTTACGTTAGCTTCTTACACGATTATGATAACGAAGAGAACTGGTCCCTGAAAGGTTACGGCAAGATACTGACAGAACTCGGTCGGTCCATGACGCAAGAAAAATGTACAAAAATCGTATCGGCGAAAATGTTCGGCAACCGCACCAAGAACAAGACGGCGAATCGCACTTTGTCCTCTTCGAAGATTGCTCTATCGAATTTAATCGAACACTACGAGTTTGATTGACGTGCTTCCCTTATATACATTAACGTACGCGTGCATACATGCCTGCATACACGCGTCTCGATGCCCGTGTACTCAAACAATATTGTATTCTCTACATACGCATTATCTACTGCCTCGTCTTCGTAGTGTCGCGCACAACTTTCCTTAATTTATTAGCATTACCTCGTAATAAACCGAAAATTCTAAACGTCACTTAATATTATGGCATGACTAGAATTTCTTAATTCCTTCCTAGACTTCTCTTTTTCGTAAGGTCATAGTGTACAATAAATTCGGAGCAGCTTCCTTCGCGCTGAAATAAACTAGGAAGTGGAAGTACGTACGCCATCACAGAGATCCGAATATGAAACATCCGCACAGTATACTTAACTAGAATTTGTCGGCGGGAGAAAAAGGGCGGAACAAACAGTTTTCCTTTGCTTTAAAAATGTCACTATGATCTCGGTAAAAGGTACAAAAACATGTTTCTTTTTTCTTTTCGTTCCGAAGTGTATAAAGTGATTTCAGTTTGACCGTTCAGGTCGCGGTAGGTAGTCTGCGGAATGGCAGTGTCGTGGACATATTGGAAGCTCGCGGCGCAGCAGGATGCGCGCGTAATTAATTAAATCTAATGGCAATTTTTTCGTAGTACTTTCGTGTTCAGTCTGAAAAGGAGGTACGACTTATTGCATAATAGTAAGATTGGTCGCGTCGGATCACGAAGTCTCGAAGGTGCACGACATTACAAGAGAGAGATCTGAAGAAGGAGAGAGCCCGCGGCGGCTCTCCCTTCAAGCGCCCCGGCCGAAAATCTTTTTACAGAGCAGAAAACGAGACCGCTACGATTAGCCTCGTACTCGATCCCTCTGATCGTAACACGCTCCGCGTACAGGAAAACGTTCTACATAGAAGTCTTAGGTTTAATAACGGACTTAAAGTAATCAACGGTACTATATTCGTACGTATATAAACTTTACAATGCAACAGAGCCCAACCGTCAACGATCCGCTTTATAGAGAGACTCGGAAGTCCGGTCTCTTCTCCTTTCCGATCCGTTCTCATCCCGATTCGTAATAACATGCGCACACCGAACACAGACGAGCATAATTTTCAGGATGGCGAGAGCTGCTTCATACATTTTTGGGAAACGGGAAGGGAGGTCTTATTAAATGTCAATAATGTGAACGAAATCTAGATACACCAAAAAATAAAATTGAAATAGAACAAAAAAATATTAAATATAAAAATAAATAACGCAATAATCAGATATAAATAGCGATGAATTGATATAACGAGAAATAAAATAATAAAGAAATAATCAGTGGATTTTCGATATCATATCAAATATTTTGTATGAATGAATGAATTAAAATATCTTGCAGTCTTGCAAGTTAAATACATTTCGTAATATCGTAATATAATATAAAATAATATATATAATGGTAAAAATTATCGGAAGGATTAAACAGGATGATGATATAAATTTGATATAAATAAAAAGGAATTTGTCGAATGGAAGCAGATGCAACCTGCCATCTCTCTTGTCCATGATACGCGAGGTACTCTCCCGTGCTCTGTTCGTACGATTAAGTCTTTGGTCTCGAATGGATCGCCCGCCGGCGAAACGACTCGCAGCGGTCTGAGCAAATTGTCGTTTTGGCACGCATTCGTACACGCGATTCGACGATCATCCACGCACTCGGACTCGATCACTCACGCACTTCACGCACTCCACGCACGTGTATTATCTCGCGTCGCGTCGTAGACAAGGAAGAGGAGAAGCACGTACTTATAGATACTTTCGACTAGCTCTCTCGGCTCGATCAACGAAGAAACACGTTTATAGAAGAACAATTTTACAAGGTGTCGCGTTATATCGTTACCTACGTATTGTAAAGTTAATAATTCTGGAATGTAAATTTTTTTATTTTGTAAATTGATCAATGTAATTTAAAAATTTCTGGGAAAAAATTTAGATTTTTATGTGTCGAGAAATCATCTTTTTTTATTTGACTCTATATGCGCATGTATGTTCTTCTATACTCGTCTATCCTCGTTGCCTCGATATTTCCCGCGATCTTATTTATGCATGCCTCTTCCTCAATCGTCGTTAACGAGCCGAATATAATTATTTATCTATCGTCGTCGACAGAAGATGTGGCAGTCGAGTGGCCCTACGAATGGCCACAAGGAAATTTTCGACGAGACACGAAGGGAAGAGATCAATTTATCTAATCTTTGGCCCACGGGGTTAAGAGAAAAAGGGGAGCTACCGTGGGGGTTGTGACATCCGGGGAACAGATTAGACGGCGATGGAATAATCCGAGGAGGGATTATTTTGAGTGCTTGGCCGCGACCATAGAGAGCTCCGCAGCCCCAATTTCAGCTTCTTCAAGGAATCGATGTCGCACTCGGCCTCGCTGAGCTCCGGTCGGTCCCCCGGCGTGGGCACAACCGCTCCCTGATTGCCACCGACAAACGCAGTCTCCGCGACCGAGATCGGCGGTAGTAGTGTGCGTAGAGAGCTCCTGCTGGGAACATGCCATCTTACGAGATAGCCAAAAGAAACAGCTTACTGGATGTTGCGAATGAGTGTTTTCGAATAATCAAATAAGTTACATACTTTTAATTAATTCAGTATAGTATACATATAATAATTTTTAATATAATTTTTAATAATCTTATAATATTCCATAATTTTGTTATATTTAAATGAGACAAATATGTATTTTGCAAATGATTCAGAATCATTCAAATACTCTTGTGTATCTTAGCTAAAATCATCTGAGAGATTAAAACTTGAAAAAATTATTAACTGTACAAAGTGTGCGAAATTGATTATAATCTGTATGTAACTTAGTCATTACCTTGATCGCCCCCTCCGTGGCAGTGACTTCTGTTCCGACATGGGAGAAATATCCGAAGACGTGCTCGACGTGCCGTGATAGATAAAGTCCGAGACCGCGCGAACTGAAAAGACATTTCGTTAGAATGTCGATAAGCCGAACGTTTTAATAAAACTTCAAATCGTTTTCAATTTGTTTTCGTACTATGTTTTAATTTTCCAGCGTCCAGTTGATTCGACGACTCCGTGCGCGAGCTGATCAGTTGGTCCGGGTCAGACTCGCTCTCGTCGCTCTCGACATCGCCTGGGGTTTGTTGCTTTCTCTGCTGTCGCCTTCTCGACGACACGCTCTTCATGCTCTACGCAAATTGAATCTTTGTGTGCCAGATGCAATTTATAGCATTTTTATATTTTATGTACAATTTATAGACTCTCTAATACTTTAAAACTGGATCAAATAATTAAAATAAAAGGAGAAAATTTTTATTGTATACCGTCGCCGCCGGTGGAGGGCTCGCGCACCCTTCGGTCATGGCGTGTTCGTGATACATGAAGCTGTGCAGAAGGGTGTTGTTCGGGTGGAGACCGGCCGCCGTGGCCTCCGCTGCGCCTCCCAGTCCGCCCAATGCGCCCAACCCTGCCAGGCTTCCCCCGCCACCCTCCGAAAGCTGGAACGTAGCGTACGGCGAAATGTCCTCCGCTGTCTCTGTAACCCATCAGAGGCATTGCCTACCTTTCAAATCGCGTCGGGCTAACTGTCTCAGTCGTCCATCCATTTCGATTCCGTACTCATGCACGAAATCGAGTTTGTTTTGTGTGTTTGTCTTTTAATAATTTGATAATTACTTCTTAGGCACAAATTTAGACAACAAATAGTTTTATATGTTTTATATGTTTAAGACTGATTAAAGAATATTAGATAGAAAATTTTTCAATTTAAATTAACTGATTCTGTAATTAAAAAAAATTGTTTTTTAGTTTTTTTAAGTTTAACTTTTCTAAGTCTTGTTTTACATTATTGAGCGGCGCTAAAGGTGCAGTCGTCTTATACCTGCGCAACAGTAATTATAGTACCAAACCTGATGGTTGTCCATATCGTAACAAAGGTTCACCTGGAATCTTGTCGGGCCCCGCGCCCGTATTCGCCGCTTGTTGCAATGCCACCTTATGTATCGTGGCATAATAACGTTCTCGTTGCGTTTCTGCATTCTGTTGATTCTCTTGCGATTCTTTCATCGGTCGTTGCATTTGACCTCCCAAGTATCCTGGCAAACGCATTCTTCCATTAACTCTTCCAATTTCTTTGGCATATTAAAAATATTGAAAAATATTTAATAAAGCTTTGCGTTTCAACGGTAAAAATTTTTCTCAGAATTTCACATATAATATTTCAGAATTTTTCATATTTTAAGTTTATAAAGATTTTTAGCGCCGCTTTCTTATTTTTAAAAAATGTTCCAATTCGTTCAAAAAATTTGAGAAATTTTCTAAAACAGTTACAAAATGTACACAAAAATTTTGAAAAATTCTAAAAAAAAATATAAAAAAATTCTGAGAAAAATTTTCTCCAGGATTGAGAAAAATATTAAAATATTTGAATTAAATGTAAAATAAAAAGTATATAATTCAATCAATAGAGTACTTCAGTCTTTATGTGAGAATGTCTGTGATAATAAATTGGACTCACTGTTTTTCCAGCGAAAGGCGACGATCACCGCTGCGGCGACCAACGCGATAGTAGCAATGAGTAACGGCAGTAACACTTTAATATCCGTGTAAAACGACATGGTTGACGTCATCCCGCGCTTCGACAGCCCTGGCGGCGGTACTTCTGCAAAGTTACAAAAACACAGTGCTTTGGGATATAAACTTTTAAATTTAGTTTCATCGAACAGCGCAAACGCATCTTCGATCATCGATATATTCCGATGGAAATTGCGTTATATTAAGTTTTCATGCGTTAACTGTCTCGATTTGATCTATCTTCAAACTTACCACCCTCTTTCGTCAACGTAATAAATGTGAACTCCGCCTGATTGCTGCCGGCCACGTTATGAGCCTCGACTTTGAGTTGATAGACAGAGCTAGGTGTTAAATTTGTTACGACGAATCGGCGTTGCATCTTGATGTTGTTCGATACCAAAGTCCAATGAAACTCATTTATCGGTCTGTACTGAATAACGAAGTATTTTATCGGGCAACCATTGTCTGGCCAGACGTGCAATCGCAGCACCAGAGTGGTGGAATTTGGATTGAGGAAGGCGGCTGCCGGTGGGATTCCCGGAGCTTGGCCTTGAGTTCGAACTGAGAGTACCGGCGACGACGGACTGTTGCCGATTTTATTATGCGATGTCAGATACAACTGATACGTGTTACCGCACAGGAGGCCCTGTTAAAGAAATTACAATTGCATTTTCTTCACGCGTATACCTATTAATCTTTATCAATTTAATTTCTACATGCAAAGAACATGCGAAGATTTTGCTGAAGTATCTAAAAATTTAGCTAATCTGAAAATAATTTTGTTGGATCATTAAAATAATAATGATAAGTTCAAGCACGATAAGTAACGTTGCAAAAAGTTTTGACACTCTAGATTTATTGTATAATCTTATAACTTGCTTAGAGCATTTTTTCATCAACGATTAAAATATATCACGATTAATTATATACAATTTAATTTTTGATAAGTTTACCTTTAATTCATGACTGGTAGCATGGCGAGATAACTGTAACTCATCAAGGGTTCCGTGAGTAGTTCGGTAATACAATGTATAGCCCGTCAAAGGCGCACCGCCGTTATGCTCGGATTTCCAATGTAATAACACGCTGCTCGAGGTAGAGCTGGTTACGTACAACACAGGCGCACTGGGCGGAACTGCAACACAGTAAATTTTAGACTGCGGTGTATTCTAGACTGCACTAATATTCTGAATTAGTGTCTACATAATAAGTCGATTAAAACTCATTTAGCAGAATGTTAGCACCGTAATCATATAGCAGTATAATTACATCGTAATAACTGCGAGCAAACGGATAAATAATTATTCTAATATCAAAACGTACAATATTGTATAAAATTCCTGCTTATTTTATTAAAGTTGGTGGCACAAAAATAAGAGAAGAGAAATAATGATTACCTTGCACCGTGAGGGTGTAGTGCAGCTTGTCACTGCCTTGGGAGTTTTCCACTTGACAGGTGTAATTTCCGCTGTCCTGCGACTGCAGATTCGACAACACGAGCTCCCCGGTCGTCAGGATCTGCACGTTCCTGGTGGAATCGGTGCGTATCTGTTCCGTGGTACTCTTGTACCAGTCCCTCGTTGGATCCCCGACCGCGTTGCACGCCAAAGTCACCGAACCTCGCCACGGACGCACCACGTGCCCGCCGAAGGACGTGATCCTGGCTGGCACTCGATTCGTCGGCACTTGCGCCGCCACCCTCGAACTCTGGCCCTCGCCCATCCGGGTGCTACCAGTCACCCAGAATTGATATTCCACATGTTGCTGCAAGTCAGTCGCCTCGAAAAACGTGCTCGTCGCCGGTAACGTCTTCTTGCCGTGATTGAGCTCCTCCCGTCCGTCGACGACTCTGAAGAATTTTTAATTATGTTTACAAACTTGATGAATAGAGAAATGGTAATTTAGAAACTTAATCATACGAGATAAATTGCAAAACCAGTAGTTTTGTCACAGACAAGACGTAAGAGGTAAAATATAATTATTTATTTATCTTATTTATTTTATTTTCAACATATACCTTGTGTAAAGATTGTATTTCGTAATAACTCCGTTTGGCTCGAGCGGCGGTAGCCATGAGATGAAGAGAGCCTGCGGTGAACTCACGACAACCTTGATATCAGCCGGACTGCCCGGCACTAAATAAAAAATTGAGAAAAATATTCGTTAAAATTTTGTAAAAAAAAAATACCCTAAGAAATCAAGCAAATTACCGTCTTCTTCCGTCTGACAGTAAATCGTTGCGGAAGGCACACCGTCGCCAATTCTGGTATAAGCCAAAACCTGGATAGTGTAATTGGTGTACCGTCTAAGTCCAGTTAGGACCGTTGTCAGGGCGCTTGTTTTACGAACCTAATCACGGAATTAATTAATTGATTACTTAATTAAGATAGGATACGAAACATACGATTAATTTAGTAGGATAGCCACCTCCATCTCGTCCACCCCTCGCCACGCGTCCGCCAAAATCGGTTCGTAATTCAATTTGTAGCCTTGTATAATGCCGTTGCTATGACTGCTAGGCGGGGGTTGCCAGGACACTTGCAAGGACTGGGAGGTGAGTGCCGCGCATCTCACGTCATCCGGTGGCATGCTGGGAACTACAAACGATCATTTTTAGACGATTATTATATTTAAAAACTCCGTATCTTAGAGATAATGAAAAAGAACAAGAGATAACGAAAAGAAATAAAAAAAGATTTAGGATAAAACGAAAGATTATAAGATTTTATATGATGCATTTAATAATCACCGTCTTCCAAGGTTTGCGTGATCAGGGGTTCAGACAGAGGTCCTGGTCCAACCTGATTGTAAGCGCGGACAACGAGAGTGTATCTGGTGTACGGCCTAAGACCTGTAAGTCGAAGCTCTCCGCCGCCTTCCTCTCCGTCGCCCGAGACGGAGCTGAAGTTGTACGATGGGTTGTTCGAGCTGAAATAATAATGTCCTGTCTATGCCCTTTGTCCTTCCGTAAACATTCAACTCTACTCAGGATAGATTCAAAGATTAAATTTTTTTACAATTTCTCTAACATTTACCTCGTTTCCTTGTAACCGACATTGAAGCCCTGTATGTCACCGTGACGAAGCTCCAGCAATGGCGGTGACCAAGTAACGAGTATCTCGGACGAGGAGAGAGATCTGGCTGCGAGATTCATTGGCGGACCAGCTGGTTTCTGCGGCTCGGTTCTGACAATGAGCTCCGCTGAGGGGACAGATCGGCCAGCTGGACCTTCCGCTATCACGTGTATGGTGTATCTCGTAGCGGGTTTTAAATCATCGATCAGTGCCGCGTACGGCAAGGGTGGCCCGGTAAACTCTTGTTGCTGCCATATTCCGCCTAGCAATTTCGATATTAAGATATGTCAAAGTTTTTCTTAAATATATTTTATATTAATGTAAATTTGACAAAAAAAATTTTCTTCGATATAATTGGTATAAGAATGTAGTGTTAAGAAATTTATTAAAGAATCAATTTACCATACGTATGAAGAAGTTGACCATACTTTTTTAGTTGTATTTATCGATCTTATAATTTATTACGCGCAATATCGCTAGTTTAAAAACGGATTTCACTTTATTGGAAAAAATATATTTAATTTGCGTAAAATAATATTTGCCAATTTACCTTCGCCCTCTTTGTATTGGAGGATGTACTTGGTGACCTCGCTGGTGTCCTGCGACTTATGCTGCCACTTAACGTTAATGCTACGACTGGCCACCATGGCAGTTTCCAGGGCGGTCGGCGGTTGGGGCGGCTCTAAAACATGCGGAATTCGATGTTAATACACTCGTATGTCGATATATATGCACATAGAGCAAGAGTATTGCATTTGGAATTCAATTATTCTGTATCGGGGTCCAATTGACCTATAAATATCGATATCGTACCTTGTACGAGGAGTTGCACCAGCTGCTGATCGCGGCCATAAAGATTGTTCGCCTGGCAGAAGTACGCACCGCTGTCAGCGGCTTCCGCCGATGAGATTTGCAATTGCGCGATGACACCGTCCGGTGTTACTTCCTGCTTCACTGCGACGCTTTATAACGAAATTTATAAAAAAAGTTTATTAAAAGCTCGGCGAAAGGGGCGCAACTAATGAAATATTCATATACCATCGCATCAGAGGTGGTATGCTAATGTTTTTGGTACGAACTCCACCTTTGAACAACGACGTTTCATCGTTCTCTTGTTAATAAACGGATGAACGGATTATATTTGACCCTTTTAACCGGATATATGGCTCTCCTGAATTTTTCAAGTGGACGCGTTTCACATGCCCGTGTATGTTCCCTGTTATCAGCCGGGAATGCATTATTAATACCGTCGCATCTCATTTGCTAAATTCCGCTCGACACGATCGATTTATCGAGACTAACGTGCCGCTCGTAATAAACGTTCCGTGCCGAACGACACGATAATCTAACGAAAATCGTTGCGAGGACGCAGAGATTTTGCGCCGTTTTAGTTAATTCATTGCCGAGTATCGATTTTCGCGCGCGTCGCAGAGAGTCTCCGTTCCTTTCTATGATTCTACGTACGGTTAATCTCGACTTACCGGTAATTCGTCGAGGGATTCAGCTCGCTTTTACCGCCTTTCAGCCAGGTAACGGTAACCGGCTTATCGCCGTGTACCTCGCAGTGTAATGTTGCCGTGTCTCCTTTCTTTACGGTAACAAGCCGCGACGGCGCCGCGAAATACGGTGACGCTACAGAGCCGCGAAACAACATAAAAAAAACGTGTAAGTCCAATGATAGGGTTTCAACATTTACAGCTAAATTTACGCGGACGCTCGCATTATGCGAAATATTTAAATTGCAAAAACGAATTGCGTGAGACGCAGATTTACTCACAATTGACCTTTAACTGTACGACTTTGCCCAGACCGCTCCCAATACCATTGCTCGCATGGCACAGATAGAAGCCCTCCCTGTCTTCTTTCACGTGTTGCAGCAATAGAGTGCCGTTGCTGAGGATCTTGGTATACGTTCTTTCGCGCAACTCCTCGTAATCACCGGCTTTGCTTCCTGTTAACAAGTGCCACGTGAGAAAGTCAAGTCAATCAAGTGCTCGATCTACTTGATGCGAACAAAATTCTACTGTGCTTTCCTGACTTTTAGAAAGAGGTGATTTTACACAAATAATATTATGAAATAAAAATTGATCTACTTTAATAAATAGGGGAGATAGGGGCGATTCGTTAGGGAGAGGGGGGTAATTTGTAAAAATGGAAATATCTTTGTATGGGTATATGTTAAAAATTTACTTTAAATACTGTAAACGCGTCCTAATGTAACGACGTTGCTAATAAAGTTTCGCTGGCGACAACGTCATATTGAAGTCGTGGCAGTAAAAAATGCGTTTTGCGACAGTCGAAGTAATTTCTGACAGTCAGCATTTCTTCAAAATTTAAGTAAGNCGTATCCAGTTGAATGTATTTGAAACATTTCGTGTTTACTTTTTGCTGTGTGATGTCTATTTTTGTAGACCATACGCAATAATGAGCAAAGTTGATACTAGGGCGATTCGAAACACCGAACGTCGAATCGTCGTTCGAATTTTTTCTTTTATATTCGCGTTC
>QKQZ01004817.1:0-10594 GCA_003595255.1 Solenopsis fugax | reverse complement strand
AAAAAAAAAAAAAAATAGACGAGCGGAATATCCATTTTCCGAAGTTACGAAACACGCGTCGAAAGGAATGAATGTTGTAACATTTGTTGTGTTAATGCGTATTTTGCACTTTGTTTCTTTGTAACAGAAGTTGTGATTAACTTAAAAGGAATTCTTCTTTAACCCGGATTTAAATTCAAACGGGATCGAAGGAAAGATCGATTATCATTTCCTTTTTTTTTACCGTAAACTTGATTAGAACTATATTTTATTTATCTTTATTACGCTTAATTCAAAAGATTTACATTAGACATTACTCAACTCAATATATTAATGTTTGTTTCTGATGTGAATATAGTCAATTATTTTATTTGATATTACATCAGCGCCATCTGAGGCGCGAGATACTAAATAGCTTCAATGATTTTCTATTTAAATATAATTTACGACGCATTTAGTCAAGGAAAACCGACCTAGAATGGACGGAAAACACAGTGAAATATCTTATCGTTCGAATAATCCATCCTATAGTCTCTTATTTGCGTCGTACACACCTCGACTTCAACCCCTCCGATTTACGTGCTAGGCTCCCCTACGGACGATGTTTATCACATTTCTCGTTTTAGGGTCGCTAAGACCGAGGGAAGGCTAGCACGCACAGGAAAGAAAGAATCGATCGCCATCAAATCGAACTGAAAATTCTCCAAACTGGGCGACGGAAGAGGAAAACATCGAAGGGTGAGAATGGCGGACGAAGCCCAGCAGAGTCAACAACCGACCACCAAGAGGCATAAGATCTTAAGCCATCTACCCATTGCCATCTTAGTGCTCGAAGTGGCGAGTATCTCCTTATTTAAATTTTAATGTCTTATAAAAGAAAGTTTAATCAAATAGAGAGTAGCGTGGATTATAGCGCGCTTCATATCCCGTTATCAGAATTTTTTCTCGTGAATCTCGTGAAAAAAATTCTTATAACATCTCAAGCTTTGTGTTACACAAATTGCATGCACAAATTTTCTTTGGTTATTGCACAATGAAATAATGATTATTTTTTTAAAGAACTTTTCTGAAAGATTTTTTATATTAAATTTAAAAAGATTTCTAAAAAATATCTTAAATTTCTATAATGTAATAATTTTTTTTATTAAAATATTTCATTGAAACGAAAAACTTATTGTTACAAGTAATTATTTCTTTGAATTAATAAGTTTTAATTCAAGAAAATATATTTATTTGAGGCAAGAAATTATTTTGCTATGTAAGAATGTTTAAAAATTCACATACATAAAGAATTCCAGAAAAGATTTTTCTCAACACTTCTAAAAAATGCTCCAATTCGTATACAAAATCTGGAAAGTTTTAAAAAGTTGTAAAATTGTATAGAAATTCTGAAAATTTTTTAAAAATTATATGAAGAATTTTATGAAAAACGCTCGCTATGAAAAATTTCAAGAAGTACAATGCAAAATCGATTTATTAGCCAGAAATTATAATCTTCGACGAGTTTTCCATATTTTAATTTCTAATTTCTTGATTTGCATAACTGCATAACACTACGACGCATTTTCCAATATCTCTTCATTCGTTATACATCACTTGATCTATATTATTCCTCATATGTTTTCGATTGCTGTTCGTAGTTGTACAGATAGCATTAAACGTACATTTAATTTTCAACATATCTCGATGCAGATACTGTCCATTTTTGCAATCGGACTGGCGGTCGATCCAATGAACTCGTTCCAGCGCATTTTCAACAGGCCGCGATTCAAGCTGGACGACGCAGCCACTATCTACGTCACGATCGCCGGCTATATTCTCATCAATGTGCTCTTCATCATCAGCCACATGCTGGGTGATCGCGTGCCGAAAAGAACGGTAATGTCTCTTTCTTTTATAAGACATATTAAAATTAAATAAGAATTATTTCTGCGCCTTATCCTTGTAACATATTTGCCATCCGTGGCCTCTTCACAAAGAAGAGTATCAAGAACAAGTTTATACTCTGTGCATCCCCGTGCAGGGTATAAGAGTAAAGGACTATAAGCTGATTCCAAGGATGATCTTTACAATTATGAATATTTCAACATTTTTGATAAGGAAAACGGAGATCGATTTTGAATTAATTGCGGAATTTTCGTACATGAAATTTCGAAATGATTATTACTTCATACAAGTCGAACTTTTTTTCTTTTGTAAAGATTAATTTTCGAAGTACGTAGCCATCAAAGTGCTCGAAGTGGCGAATACCTTTTTAATTTAATCGAATAGAGAGAATGTGGACTGCAGCGCTTCCGTATCCCGTTATCGAAACTTTTTCCCGCGATTTTGATGAAAAAAATTCTCTTAATATGTATTTCGTAATATTTTTAAAAACTTTTCTCAAAGTATTTTAAATTTATGAAAATTTCTAAAGCGTTACACTTCTTTCACTTTATAAGTTTTCTTCAGAAGTTATAAAATGAAAAATCCTAGAAATCTTAAACTGTTTCTGAACTAACATACATAGTGGTGGTTATGAAAATGGAGCTAATACTGAGAAAGGAAAATAACAATTATCAATAAAAATATTAAAGTTTAAATTTATTTACTAAATTTATTTTTTCATATCATTTCATATTATTTTCCAAACATAAAAACCTAGGTAAATACAAATTTTCATTTTATTACAACTTATATTAAAGTAAAAGAAATGATAAACTAATATAAATGCTTCAAGTTTTACGCAGATGGCTCTATTTTCACGATCAACTATATATAAAGNATGTGATTAACATTTTTGCAATTTTTGTCTTTTCTAGAATTCTTTATATATATTCCACTAATAATTTAAGGAAAAGATTGATCAATAGGAGTCGACACAAGATGTTAGTGTGCACATAAAATTTATTAATATCTCATATGGTGAAAAAAGGCGTGCATACGACGCTATTTAAAATAAGCCTAACATTAAATTTATTTATATCTAACGACATAATGCACTGAAGAGGACTCGAACCGTGAGTCGAAATGTCTGCGGATTATTGTTAAACGTACTTTGCGAATTAATGTTAGGCTTATTTTAAATAGCGTCGTATGCACGCCTTTTTTCACCATATGAGATATTAATAAATTTTATGTGCACACTAACATCTTGTGTCG
Organism: Solenopsis fugax; assembly: GCA_003595255.1. Lineage (NCBI taxonomy): Eukaryota > Metazoa > Arthropoda > Insecta > Hymenoptera > Formicidae > Solenopsis > Solenopsis fugax. The sequence goes on along the minus strand of QKQZ01004817.1, from coordinate 7,474 downwards.
ACTCCTATTGATCAATCTTTTCCTTAAATTATTAGTGGAATATATATAAAGAATTCTAGAAAAGACAAAAATTGCAAAAATGTTAATCACATATTTTTTGAAAAATATCGTTTTCTCAATTTTCGCCATGCGCACTCGCGGGAATTAACAAATGATACTGTAAACGTATCCTTGTTGTATCACTACTAATGTAAACATGTCCTTGTTACGTTATGTCCATAGTAAAGAACGCCATAAGCCGCGACTAGTTACGCCTAGTTCATTTGTACAGCTGAGTCATTACGGCGGCAGCGACGGCGTGTGCGTTAATTAGCGGACGCATCAAGGCCTCGTTGCGCGATGGCTAACACTTCGAATGTGGTTTTACACACCGTTTAAGAATGTGTCACCGAATGTGAAAAATCACGCGACACGAGATCGGACACATTGGAGCGTGCGTGTTCGCGAGATACCCTGCTCGTGAATCATTAAAAACTCTGTTCAACTGTGTAAATCTCAAGCTACGCGCGCCGGCGACTTGTCGTGTTATGAAGCATGCATAATCGATGGCCCATTTACGACTGTTATCTTGATAAACAAATATCTCGGCTTCGTAACGAGCACGAAGGCAAATAATAACAGGACTTTTTGCACGTAATTCTATTTTGAGTGAACGATCAAATCGTGATATTATAAATTTTCGATGAGAAATTAAGGAGGTTCTACAGTTGAAAAAAAAATGGAGGAGAGTCACGTGACTTTTCATTCATACCTTCATATCTTTTAACAATGACTTTAGCATTGTGTTTTTCAAAATAATGAGTAATGAACAAAATTTAAATTGAAAGTTAAAAATGTTAATTATTATTCAATATTTTTTTGTTATGATATTGATAAGTATTGAAATAGAAAAATGCAAAAAAATTGTTTATAATGATTAGAGTTGGATAATAACTAGTTCAAAAGTTGAATAATAAAATTAAAAAATTAATAATTTTACTTAATTTTAAGTTAATTTTAAATCAGTTAAGTTTCAAATAGTTATTTTTAAAATTTGTAAACTGTAACTTATAAAATTTTTTTTTAATTACAAATTTTCTTATGTAACAGAAAAAATACATTCCTCTATAAAAAAACAATATTCTTTGTTATTTTACAAGCAATTTAATTTATAAAGAGAATATTTAATTTATTTGATAATTCATAGTGTAATTGTTTTGTTATTTAAAGTAATTTAATTTTCACAAGTTACAATAATTTAATTTAATATAAATAATATTTCTAAAAATCAATTTTTAATTTAATTTAATCTTTAAGCAACTTTTAACTAAATTAATTTTATAAGATAATAATTTTTACAATTTAATTAAAAAACATATTAATATACCTAATCCTGATAATTCCCAACAGAACAAATCTCGTTATCATATTTACTAGTAGAACATTATAATTCATAAACATTTCATATTCTCACACGAAAATGATAATAAAATTAATTAATTAGTTTTTTTAATTCCAAAATGATCTTTAAACTCCATTCTTTCTATGAATTTTATTTTCCAAATAATTTTTATATTTTGTGTATATTAAATTCTGCTTTCCATAAGACTCAATGCTATTTTGAACAGTTAAAGAAAAATAGGATATATACGCCGCGAGAATTTACGCCATAGAAATCAGGAAAAATATAAAAGGAGTGTGGATAATTTACATGCAACCGCTTTGTTATGTCATATTAGTATCGTGTTATGTGATTTCAACATAGAAACATTTTAAAAATATTTATTTTATATTAAAAGAAACTTTTTTCAAGCGTTGAAAAATTTTTTCAAAACATTAAAAATATTTTTTTAATGAAATAAAGAGGATTTAATCCATTATTTGTACCGTTCTTAAAAACATTTCTTAAATGTTTTAAAAATATTTTTAAAAACATTATTTGTTACTTCGGAAATAGTTCATTTTCCTTAAATACTTGATAAATTAAGTTTTACTTATGTGCAACATATATAGGAGTAATTCTATATGATAAAAAATTTGAAAAAATGACTATATATTAATCATAAACTTCGCAAAATTTAAATAAATTCTTATTTATGTAAAAATATTGGAGAACCTCCTTAAGGCAAGCCAAAAAAGTAAGAAACGTTTAAATTTAAAGGATTGATATGTAAAGTAAAAAGTAATATCTCTTTGTAAGTTGCCTGACTAAGATAAAGTTTCTTGTCAAAAAGTTACTAAAATAAAGTTTCGTAGATTGCCGAGAACTGTCAGGATTTGTGACTGATGGCGAAATTGAGTTTCAAGCGCCATGCTAGTGCATCTGCGTGCGTCCTCCAGTTTGTTTCCGCCGATGATTAAATGTTAAATATAGAGCCCCATCGCGAGTTTTTCATCACGCTAACGTCACAAAATGTCGTGCGTTTAATTCATGATTAATTGACATGTTACAGTTGCTGATGTTCGCGACCGTGGGTGCGTTTATGCACGTCGTGGCCGGAAGCCTGATGGTCCATAATTGGCGCCAGATAAACGGACCTTATTATTACGTGCACAACAATGAGATCCATCCCAGCAAGATGTACATGGACATGCTTATATCAGCGGCCATATTTACACTCGTGAACGCAGCCGTATTTATCACGGAAATTATCGCCGTTGTAAGATACTCGTGAATACGTGCGTTTTCGCAAGAAAGTCCGTTGATCCAAACGAGTTGAAGAACTCGCAGGTATCACCAAAGCTCTATGGATAGTTCGTTTAAAAAGAAAGGCAGGAAGATATATATGAAAGATCTTAATCTTTTAATGTTTATTGTAAGCAGTTTCACCAAACTCTTTATAATTTACGTTGACGACTAATTTAATGTTTCAATATTTTATGAATTTTAAGAGATTTAAGAAATTGAAAATAGAAAGATTGCGTTTATATTGAATCGTCATGATTTTTTTAATAGCACTTTTTTAATAGCTCTTTCGAGGAAAAATGGTGAATTGAATTGTACAATCTTTTAAAAATATTAATTTTGTAAAATTATCGAACACATGCATGTAAAGTCGTATTAGAAATAGTAAGAACATTATATAATATTTGTTATCACAGTAGTAGCATGTAAGGCCGTATATATGCGTGTAATTATCGTTAGAAAAAATTTAGTAATTAGTGGCGTTAGCATAGTTACAGTAAGTGTCTAACAACGAGACCAAACGCGAAATTGCAATCTTGGCGCACCACAGCCGCGATTTTCGAAATATTCTTTGCTTTGGATGAAAAAAAGTATCCATTCGCGTACAAATCCGTCCATTTTTGTACCTAAAGCGTTTATTTTTACAAAATGTTGCAATATATGTATAAGCAAACTTTAAGCTATTTGTTAAGCGGAAAAAGAGATCTCTTTTTATCTATTTTAACTTATCTATTTGTTTTTATTCATCTTTTTAAATAAAAATTATTTATCAGGTTGGAGCTGATAATTTTGAAATTCGAAGCAGCATTGATAAAACACATGCGAGATCTGTTCATTACACTCTCATGCTCTATATGTGTTTTGTTTTTTATCTAATGCTTGTATTTTGTATAAAAATAAAATGAATATAAAGATGTGAAAACTAAAGCATATTTATTGAATATCTCATTTCATCGAAACATGGAGTAATATTTTAGATATCCTGAATGTTACATTTCCTATATTAGTGGTATAAAGAAATTGATACAGTCGAAAAATATAAAATGCCGATTTGTAACAGGATATGTAAAAACATTCTTGGACGAAAGAAAAGAAATGAAGAAAATTAAATTAAATTAAATTTTAACAAAATAGAAAAAAGTATAAATTTATGTCATATTCTTTTTCTATAATCTTCTTAGAGCAAATAATATTTATTTAGATATTCTGAATGTTGCATTTTACCGGCGATTTATAAAGAAATTGACAAAATCGCATGCAAAATATTAATTTATAATAAAATATATAAAAAACGCTGTTGGACGAAAGAACAAATTAGTAAAACGAAAGAAGCATTTTGTTTTCTTTTTCTATGGCTGCGTTCAGCAGGAAAAGCAGCTTTATAATTGTAAGAATCTTTAATATGATTGGTTTATAATACAATCAGATCCGTGAGATAAGGACAAAAACCAATTGTATTAAAGAAAATAACAATCGCAAAGCTGCTTTTCCCAAACGCAACCAATGAGCTTAAGCCTTGTGTTCACGATGCTAAAAATCCATCGAAAATCTCGGACAGAGAGAGAATTAACCAAAGCATCTGAACAATTCGGTCAACTAACTAGTATGATTCAATTCTTCCTCTGTCCGAGATTTCGGGCCGACTTCTAATATCGTAGACACAAGGCTTTAGAATAAATCCATAAATACAAATAGAAAACAAATGTACACGAAGTTAGTCATTCTACAACATGACGATGCTTTCAATCGGGGAAACAAAAATATGCAACATATCCTTGCAAATGTCAAAAGGTTTTGATAGAAATCACGGATGCGTGTATGGTAGCATTCGTTTTAAGTTGTAATATATTGTGTCATAATATACGTTATAATATCACTACGTTAAATATTCGTGAATCGAAAGAAGCAAAACAGTGAGGATAAAAATGAAGTTTCTGGATCAGAAACTATGGCCCAAAACCAGCAGATGCATATCGATACTAATCAAGCCGCTGAGGATATTTCAATTTGTGTGTATTGGACACTTTGTTATTTCGTTCGATTGCATTTTAATATCGAAAAAATATCAGAATTGGAATAAACCGATAATCTCTCGTCGCGCTATAAAATTTTCTTCTGAAACAGTTTGCGGTACTGCTACTGTTCGCGTTCACGATCTATATAATCGCTATGGATCCTATGCCGATAAGCGCTCTCGCCTGCATCCTCTTGATTGTCCTATCGGGCGTATATGTTTTCGTCTTAGCCGTTGAGTTGATCAGCCACTTTGCTGGGAGCACCTTGCACATTATTCCGGTAATTTACGCCGCACTGTGCGCATTACTGTTCAGTGAAATCAGAGTCACGTAAAAAAACACCGAAACTTGATCTATATCTTTTAAATTTTAAACGTCTTTCAAAGAACGAGAATCATTAACGCTGATAAATTAACAAACTGAAAAAAAGGAATAACCGTTGCACATGTTGTATGTATTATTAACGAAATGTTAATAATAATTTTTAAGTGCTGTGTGTAAAGTATGCAAAGTGGTTCTGGTTTCAGAAAAAGAAATAAATATATTAGTATTATTAGCATTGTGTAATAATTAGTTAAAAAAATGAAATAATAAAGTTAAAACGTTAAAACTTAATTTAACTTAGTTAATTTTAAATAATTTAATTTTTAACTTTAATTAGTTATTTTTGAAACATATAAATTCTAATTTATTAATTTTTCCGCTCAAGTTAAAAATTTAAGAAAAAAATTATAAAAGAAAAAATACATTCCCACATAAAAGAAACAATATAATAATAATTTTATTAAAATGTAAATAATTTTAATTTTTTTTTGTTACTTTATATAAACTTAATTTACAAATAAAATATTAAAAATTTGTTTAATGATCCATATTATAATTGTTGTAATCTAATTTTAAAAACTTACAAATTTAAAATTTAATATGAATAATATTTTTCAAAATTAACTTTTAATTTAATTTTAATTTAACTTTTAATTAGTTAGTTTTTTGTTCATGTAACTAAATTAATTTTGTAAATCATTAACTTTAACTTAATTTAGTTTAAAAAATATATTAACTTATTCAAATCTTATTATTAATTGCAAATAAATATTTATCTATGTAATAAAATAAATCATTACAGATGACCATATTCTCCTTACTCGGTCTCATATTTTTCGGGATTGCCGGGATTTTGTTAATTTTAAAAACTTATACACAACTCGTGATAAATATGGTAGCGATGACGCTGTGTCTACTGGCACTACTGGCAGCGTTGTTCTTCTTAATTGACATCACAATGGTTCTCGCGTAAGTCTCGACTTTAAATCCTTGAGATTAAACCGAGCAGATCCAATCGAATGGTATTATAATAAAAATATATATTTCTAGATTTTGGAAAAGAAAATGCTCGGTCTGTAAACGATGCTGTGATAGTGGCGCGGAAATTTTACCACACAAAGAAAAAGAACCAAGTGTACTAGAAACTAAAGTGAGTATTCGCGGAAAAAAGCTACATACAATAATAGCATTTAATTCTATGGAAGATTCACAACTCAAATTTATCAAAATTTAATTAAAGTAATAAACATTTAATTTTTAATAAAAATTTTTATTAATTTCAAATAAGTTCGATACGCAAAAGTTAAGAAATTTAATAATTTCTTAATATTCATTAATAAAGTACATAAAATTTTAATTAAATTAGTATTAATTAAATTTTACTAATTAAATTTGTAAAATTTTTATTTAATTAAATTGTTCCATTTCGCAAATAAATGCTAAGAAATAGTCCATTTTCTCAGAGATAAAACTTGCGCATCGGATAAATTTATTTGAAATTAATAACAATTTTTATTAAAAGTTAAATTAAAAATTTATTAATTAAATTAAATTTTGATAAATTTAAATAGTAAATTTTTTAATTTTGCAGTATCGTAAATTAAAAATCAATGTTTTACATTCTCTTTCATATTTTTCGAATATAAACGCAGATAACTAAGAACGATGTAACAACCAGCTTGAGTGACATCAGAGTACCCCGCGAACTGGAGGGCGTTGCGACACCCGATCACGGTTACCGTAAGGTCGAGTATCCCCGACGACGAGAATATGTCGATTCTCCTACTTGTGTGCCATCGATATGCAATCTTGGCGTCGCCCAGATTCAAACGGAATCGAAAAAAGTGTCCGTCGTAGAGAGTCAAGTGAGTCGGATTCGAGTGTAAAACGCAACTTTCACCAATAGATCTCTTTTATTTTATTTGAATACAAGTCTCTCGAGTGAGTATTTAATACTAGAAGTACCGATGTTTCTGCTCACGAAAAAAGCCAAATGAATAAATTACTATGAAAATAAAGAATATGATTAAAAACGGTTTGAATAAATTAATACTTTTTTAAACTAAATTAAATGTAAAAATTAATGGCTTATAAAATTAATTTAATTACGTTAAAACTTACATGAACTAATTCAATTAAATTACATTAAGATTAAATTAACTTAAATTAAAAGTTAATTCTGGAAAGCATTATTTAGATTAGATCAGAAAGTTGTAATTTTTGAAGTTAGGTTTACTCAAAACAGTTATAATATGGATCATCAGATAAATTTAATTAACAAATATTTTATTTGTAAATTAAGCGTATATGAAATTTAAAGAATATTAGTTTTTATATGTGAAAATGTATTTTAATAAGTTATTCTCTTTTACAACAATGTTTAACTTAGGAAAAAAGTTAATAAGTTAATATTGGAGATATTCGACCGTTAATGTAATACATACAAATTGAAATAAGAACGCCTTGTACG
>QKQZ01004816.1:0-31069 GCA_003595255.1 Solenopsis fugax | reverse complement strand
AAACTTAGTTGCAATAACTATAATATAGTTCACTTAACTATAGTTAAGAAAAATAATAAAAAAATAGTTGTATATAATATAGTAATTAAAACTATTTTTTATTAGTTTTCTTAACCATAAATTTAGTTGCAATAACTATAATATAGTTCACTTAACTATATATTATAACTATATTAACAAAATTTGTATGCTTGTCCCCTTATAGTTGCCACCGCTACAATTTTTTCTCTCTGTGTAAACGTCTCATATAATTATATCATTTAAATTATATAGTGAATATTAAAATTATCAGTCGACACAAGACTCTAACTTGGCTTAATAAAACCTTCGTTCTCGCGCGAGAAAATAGAGACTAGTCACCAAATATAGATATTTCAGCGCAATTAATAAGACTACTCGTGTATTAAACGAAGTTTTCGTCGCGAAAAGCTCTCAGGACCTCATTACGGCCGTTCATTAGAGTGGAGCAATTGTGTCTAAGAAAATCATCGTATCGTTTTGTACTCAGGCCGCTGGCTAAGTAAGTTATGCGCAATGTCACTCGTAAGTGAAACGTGTGCAAATCGGAGGATATCCTTGAAGCGCACGTCGAAGGCGAGCCACCACTTAACGTTCAATGCATAGTCAATTGCCAAGTTTTTAACATTAATTTGAGTCAGAAAAGACTCGCTATGCGCGAACGAGGAAGGAAATTTTCAACTCGACTCCCCTCAAGAAATTCTTCGATAATTTTATATTCTTTTTAGATCAGGCTGTTTGATAAAGATTCAAGGCAATTGTTTATTAATAGAATAAATTAGTACTTTTCGTAGATTGTTAAGCAAATCGAGTTAACCGAATTACCGCAATTATTTTAATTCCACGCGGGTCGGGACCATGGGAGACAGTTAGGAATCTGCTCGTTATGTCCCATAAATGATTATGATGTACATAAATCGCACGGGGATCGACATCGATCAACAATGTCATCGGTTGATGGGCGTGCCGCTTCCTCCGTTTATATTTAAATTATCGCAAGGATCACGATGGGGGGAATGCACGTGTGGATGCGCTTGATGTTGGGAACTTGCGCTTCCGTGAAATCAAGACCTCCCTTCGCAACTCTTTGAATCGCCTCGTATGTAAATTGGATTCAGCCGCTGCCTCAGCCGCGCTTCTTAACTCGATCAAAGCTTTTACGTGCGTGCCACATTTCAGAAAATATCATTTTCGTAAATACCCCGCTCCCCCGTCTTCGTCTTCTTTTATCTACTAAAATTAGTAGATACACTGAAAAAAAAGTCTGGTTATAACTACCAAATGTATAGTGAAATAGTATCAATTAAATATTTTGTCAATATAACCAAAAATAATTTTACTTTTCTAAATGTTTAGTAACTATTATCAAATCTAGTATAAGTTACTAAATATTTAGAAAAGTAAAATTATTTTTAGTTACATTGACCAAATATTTAATTTATATTATTTCACTATATACATTTGGTAGTTATAACCAGTCTTTTTTTTTCAGTGTAAAATATGAAGGGCCGCGAGGCAATTACGCGAATCATCACCCTGTACAGAAACAGATAGCGCACGTTTCATTCGCAGAGAAATATATTCGTCAGTTATCTCGAATGGAGAATTTCTACTTCCAGTTTACCTTCGTGAAAGTGCACTTTTCTGGGCGGTCGATGCCTCATGTGCTCGTGAACGGGGAGGTCGTGCGGGCCGAGGTTCTCCCTCGACAACGAGCTCACCAGGATCCCCCTCAAGGTCGCGAGGGTGCTGCTGGGAATCTCTCTATTCATTCTGCCGGCTCCCATATCATCCGGGTCTTCACCGTCAGCGTCACACGTGCTCGCAATCGGTGCAATGTCTCGGGTGGAAACGCGAGCAATCCTCGTCCGGCATGACGACTTATATACGGCGTTACATTGTAACGATGTTATTCGCGCATTCCGGGACGTATAATAAAGCTCGGCTCCCCGACAATCCCCGACAATCCCCGAGAAAACGTGAGGAGTGCTCCGATGAAGTGTTCAGGTTTCACTCGGCTGCCTACACTTGGCTCCCGATTGCACCAGGTTATTCGCCGTTCTCGTTTACGGCCGATAAACGTCCGAGCTAACGAAGTAATCCCCGCGCACGGTTGATTAAACGTTCATGTTGTTGCGACCGAATCGCCGTTGAAAGCGAAAGGTAGCGTCTGAACGAAGGAAAGAGGATTCGATCGCCGCTCGCGTAATCACCTGCTCTGCTGGCGCGTTCTTGTGTAATTATTTAATTTATCATCCGCTATAAAATTCCGTCTGATGCAAACGGAATTTTAATCGGGATCATTAAATTTCAGATCGACAGGTTTTCGTACGCTTTTACTATTTAATACAGATCGGCGAAGGCAGCGCGACGGCCGGTGTCACACGTCGTTGCCGTGACACGATATTTCGATCGACCCGAGAAAAAATAACCCAACACGTGACGGTTCAAGATCGTGACTACTACCTTTTTTTTTTTAAGACTTGCCTGCGATCAAGCGCGATCACGCATTACGTCAGCGTGTAAATTTAATCTAGCGTTCGACGAAAGATAACGCTTGCTCTGAGGCGCGTTTATATACATAAAGGTTGGGATTATCGAGGAAGAATCATCGACGTTCAACATCGAATTCAGCTTACGCGTCAATCAAAATTGATAAATTCGATGACGCATAAATTTCATCTCGACAAATATATCCGTTTAATTTACGCTACTAAACGACACGCGCAATATATTCAGCTGATCGTTTAATGGATAAATTACGCAGCTAGTGACAGATTCACCTTAAGTAGCCTCTCGAGGTAAGAATTCGAAAAGTAAGAGCGAAGATAAATATTTACACCTGAATATGAATTTTGATCTCGAGAAATTCCTGAATACGAACTATCGATTTATCTCATTGATATTCGAATCCAAATATTGGCAAGTGAAACAAAACTTAGCATATTACGTATATATGCTATGTAATTTCTGTTCCATTTTGAAGCATTTGAAAATGTTAGGAGTACATTGTCGAGCAGGTTTTCGATTTACACACAGATTAAATTTGCGCGAGGATAAACTTGTTGGGATATTTTGTCTGCATCCCGGTCTCCCTTCGATTTGCATCCAGATTAAAAATTGAAGTGAAAAAGCCAACTTTTTCTTTAAAGGACTTCCCCGCGTGCAGGCCGAATTTCGACTTCGAGCGGCCGTAATTTCTCCGCGTGACACTTTTGCGTGATTAACCAGGCCTTCAATCGCGCGTATCGCAGGTGGCGATTGCGAGCGTTCGATCGAGATCCGGATTAACCGGTTAGAAAAATTTAATTAGCACCCTTGCACGAGCGTAGCGTAACAGCGCGATCGCGAAGCGGCCGATTTTAAAGAGCCGGGCACCTGGATTCGTCGGTGCACCCGCTCGCCGCGGCACGACACCTCGCACACTTAGAAATCCCCCCGTGCATTACAACTTTTCCTTTTCTGTCGGCAAATCGCGCACTCCGGGGCCGCGCGGTGGCACGTAACACGCGCAACCCACGTTGCATTCCGCACGGTGCACACAATAAAGCACTCGCGGCACAAAGCAAGCAGGCGCGCGCGCGCGCACACACACACACTCTCACTCGGCGCTCCCAATTTATCGGCGAGTTCACTGAGAGACGCACGTCACCATGAGGAAGTTGGATAATCCCGCAGCTTCGCGAGGGATCCTAAATTAATCCCTTGCCTACCATTCTCCCAGGAGCGACTCGTACCTCTCGTTCAAGGACGTATCGCTCCATCTCACGAGTACGTGTACGTATCCTACGGATGTGTCAAGACGTCACCGTGCATCGTCGTAACGATATATCGCTTAACGAGCGCGAACGTCCCCGTCGAACATGCCCGAGTGTGTGACTGACTCGCTGGAAGAGGTACAGGTCCCTCCTTAGCGCGAGTGCCTCTTGCTCTCACTCTTTCCGCGCTCTCGCACTCCTCTCCCACTCGCGGCGCGTTCGCAGGTACCACGCGGATAGGTGTGTTACCTTCGGTAAGGTGCCTCGCGTTGCCGTTTGTCACTGGACTGAGTGGGGACGGAGAACACCTGTATTATACATACCTGCCGATGCACGGCTTGCAAAACGAGTGCCGTGCAACGTGAGGCAGTCACGAGGCTGATCGCATAACAACACTGAGACGAAATATGGAGTAGCATCTCGATTTCTGTCAAAGTACTATTCGGATTATTTTAAACGTGTACACTTGGTCTTTCTGTGACTCTGAGTAATAGGACGTTCGGATTATTCGTAACTCCTGAGAGAATTCGAGAAGGGACTTCTTCTAGTATCCGAGTGCATTCGCGTAACATTGGAATAATGGAATACGCGAGCATAGAAATTCTAGCCTTCCCATACATAAAACAGAATGATATGTTATTAACTACTTTTTGTCAATGATAATAATAGAGCCGAATGCTGGTAAGATACGATAGTGAGAAGACTTTCACGCCTAATTTGGATCCGGCGCCGAAGAGTTTAACGCTTAGAATGCAAGTATAAATACCCTTCTACTTTCACCGCGCTCTATTAAGAAGATGGTAACGGCAAAATTCTCGAAGACATCCGCGAACGCTTACTATTATTGAATTAAAACCAAACATTCTGCATTAAATCGAGCAACAAAGACTGATCAAAAGTCAGCTGACGGTTCGTTGACTTTCCGTTTATGGTTATGCGCCGGAGTTTCACTCTGCAAACACAACGGAGCGTATAAACGGCAATCGGGGAATGACGAAAACGGCCTTAAAAGGCGATGCTAACAGGCGTTCTTTCGATTACAAATATGATGGGAATCTTACTCACTCATTTAATCATTTTCAATTAATTTTTGTTCCTCTACAGAAATTATCCTTAATCATTCGTCTATTTTAAAAAAATTGTTCAACTGTTGTATATAATGTGTTACAAGTAAATTCTTGATCTTTTGAGCAAGAACTCGTTAAATTTTTAAATATAGAAAAATCTTGCATTTCTAAGAATGTATCAATCTTTTACACTCAAAAAAATATTTTGCTGATGTAGCTAGATTTCTCGCTATTTTTTGTACCTGCTAAAAAGAATTGTTTGTCACGTATAAAATTTATAGCAATAACATTTAACAATACTTTTTAGAAAATTTAAGTCTCATTGCCAATTATATAGTCAAATTTTATGATTGAATAGGCGCCACAGACAAATTTTCTTTCTAAATTTCACAAACAGTTCAGATATAAATTCTGTCTCTGTTACTTAGATTGGTTGAGTATCAAACATATGCGATGTCACAATATTTGCTAATTGTTTATCTATCTTAGTTAATTTTTTGCAGCCAAAAAATTGTGACTGCTTGCAAGACCATTTTTTGAGTGTACGAAGAGTTTAATCAAGAATGTATTTCTCTTTACGAGAAGGTTTAGTTACTGTGATTTCCCGAGGGGAGCTTCCTTTTCAAGGTCGCGAAATATCGATAGCATAATCTGCTCACGCTTCGATGATACTTATTTTAGCGTCGCATCAGTATATCGCCGATATCTTTGTAATCGCGAGCGAAGGGAGGTCGTCCGTGAATCATCGTAAAGTAACAGCTATTCAAGGATTCGATTTAACGAAGAATTATGCTAACCTCATAAATAAATCGTGACAGATGTTTCGTTATCGAGTCCCATAAACTCTGTTGTTAGAGCGCAAATATTATAATATATCAATTTATTTTGATGAACGAAGCGTTTGATTAAATTTTTATTTTACAAAACTATTCTATTTTTTCGAAAAAAACAATAATAATTTTCATTGTTCCTTTTCTATTCTTTTACATATGTTTTCACGATTCACAATATGGATATAATGCACACGTGATACTGTCAGCATTGTGAAATTGATCAGAGGGAATATAAACGTCGTTACGTTTGCCACATGAAGCGGAAGGGGAAGAATCAAATTTGGTCGAAAGATCGCTGTAACGTGTGTTCGCTCGAACGTTTCGTTCTCAACATCGATTTTGAAAATCAACACGTACGGTCAATATGTATAGAGCTCGGCAATTTATCAGCAATAATATTGTCAGCGGATGGAAGCGGCATTGTGTTATCGGATTAACTGTATGTTTTGTACGATGCGGGCAGATAGCAATATTTCTTTTTTTCGCGGTATAGCCCTTCTTGGGAGAGGCGTTAGAGCGTGGCAGTCGTAAATCACCTGTAAAGTCGAATCGACTGTAAGTAACGACCCTGATCGAGGACTCCAGCTTTGTCGCGTCTTCTCTCAAATTCTGCATTGCTGGTAAATACGGAAAATGACGCACTCTAATCTCTCAATAAATTATTTTTTAATGCTAAAAGATTCAATTCATTGCGGTACACTAAGAGAAAAAATTGTATTAATGGCAACTATAAGGAGACAACCATACAAATTTTGTTAATATAATTATAATATATAGTTAAGTAAACTATATTGTAGTTATTGCAACCAAGTTAATGGTTAGGAGAACTAATAAAAAATACAAATTGAATTAAGAACGCCTTGTACGGTCAAGCTGGATCTTAGAGCTTTTTATAAATTTTACTTGTGTGATTTTTATATACCTTTTTTCAAATTCAACCAATAAATTCTTTACAGTTTTTTCAGGGGGGATAAGGGGTCTAACATCAAGATGCAAGTTAGCATCGCTAATTATTAAATTATTTCTAATTTAATAAATGTGATATTACCTGTTCATGTTCAACTTATAGCTGCGTTATGACCGGAAAAGTAATTCGGCGCGTAGTTGGTTGAATTTGAAAAAAAGTATATAAAAATCACACAAGTAAAATTTATAAAAAGCTCTAAGATCCAGCTTGACCGTACAAGGCGTTCTTAATTCAATTTGTATGTATTACATTAACGGTCGAATATCTTCAATTTCTAATAAAAAATAGTTGTAGTATACTATATAATATAGTAATTACAACTATTTTTTATTAGTTTTCTTAACCATAAACTTAGCTGCAATAACTATAATATAGTCCATTTTACTATATATTATAATTATATTAACAAAATTTGTATGGTTGTCCCCTTATAGTTGCCACCACTACATTTTTTTCTCTCAGTGTAAAAAAGTAAGCTATCACACTTACATATGATAAAGATAATTTTGAGATTATATCGGAAAGAAAACGCAAATTCCTCGAATTCCAATTGGGTCTCAAAGAAAACGTACGCACGCGAGTATCGCACTTGCATTACTCGCGATGCGTGCATCCAATATACACCTGGCGAGCAAATCTGCATCGATAATGCAACACTTGCATGCTGCGACGGTAATGACCGTGAACGGAGAAAGCGAGGAAGTGCCCGTATTCCTCGGACTTTAGAAAAGCTCGGAAGAAACGAACCGCCTAAAATAGCTCGCGATTTCTTCTTCGGTCGATCTCGCGGATACGACTTCCTCCTTTCGTATTCGCTATTCCGCGAATCGTTCGCAGTGGCACACAGTCGCGGCGCTAGAAAACCGCAAGGCGGTGACTCAGTAAGTTCCAATTGCGAGAAGAATAAGAGTATTGTGCGAGGGGAAGAAGTTGTTAGTGTCCGCGTGAATGGCTGTTCAATGAATGGAAAATTTTACGGGTGCTCTTTCTTTCGTGCGCCTCGGAAACCCGGTTTGTAAACCAAATCCGGCAAGCCGTTCTAAATTCGACGTGACGCACGTTGGCGCGTGAAGGTGCCGAAAACGAGAGACGCGTGAGTAAACCGAATTGAGCGAGAGCCTTATTAAGATTCTAGACACAGTTTCGTGCGCGAAACAGGAAGAATAAAACGTGCTTGATGGACAGCAATTCCTGTTCTTTTATCACGTTTTTCCTAATTTCGGTCCTTGACGCTCAAGCAACAGAACTTCTAATATCATACAAGCTTCTTGCGAGGTAGTATTGAGCCAACGATAAGCACGATTTGACGCGTTGCGATCGCGCAAGCATTGCGAGCCATAAAGGTGTCGGCCACTGATTTGCATCGCGGATTGTGCGTCGTCGATGGCACGCGGGAGCTTACGCAAGAGATTTGTCTCGATTCGAAACCATCTTGTGCAGCGGCATACCGTGCGATTTATGCGTCATGCAACGCCGGTATTCTCGTCCCGGCGCGGTCTTTCGCGGCTGGGCGACCTTGCAATGCCGTGGCGCGATGCAACCATTAGCATAGCGATATTAGCATGAAATAGAACTTTTCTAAATAAACATAAATCTACATTTCACTTCTGTGTACAATCATGGCGGAGAAAGTCGTGCGTCTGCTCTATAACGTGCCGAAGGTCCGGGTTCAAATCAGATCAGAAACACCGGATTTTATTCGATCGCTACCTCTCGGAAGGCAAACCACCGAGTCTTGCCATGAAAGAACCTTCTAAATAAGCCGTTCGGAACCGACATTAAAACTGTAGGTTTCGTATATCTCGTGTGTGTACTGTATACTGGGAGAAAAAATTGTAGTAGTGGCAACTATAAGGGGACAACTATAAAAATTTTGTTAATGTAATTATAATATATAATTAAATGAACTATATTGTAGTTATTGCAACCAAGTTAATGGTTAAGAGATCTAATAAAAAAATAGTTGTAGTATACTATATAATATAGTAATTACAACTATTTTTTATAAGTTTTCTTAACCATAAACTTAGTTGCAATAACTATAATATAATCAATTTAACTATATATTATAATTATATTAATAAAATTTGTATGGTTGTCTCCTTATAATTGCCACTACTACAATTTTTTTCTCTCAGTGTAACAGCGGATACCACAGAAATACACCGAGGAATCACACTGAGAGAAATTGTTTGGTAAAATCAACCAAAGTTTGATTGAATAGTGATCAAATGAATTTTGTAGTTACTAGTACCAAAAACTTAGTTACATTTAACAAAACTTTTTGTAATTTGTTGTATAAAAATAATTATTTGGTTAAGGCTACAAATTGTTTGGTCAAAACAACTATATATTTAGTAATTATAACTATAAAATTCATCACTATTCAATCAAACTTTGATTGATTTTACCAAACATTTCTCTCAGTGCACCAACACTTCTGACAAGAGGCGGTCAAAGTAAGGATGACAAAAATTATCCCTCACCTGATCTCTATGAGAAATAACAGCACCGGAATTTTGTTATTTTAACTCTTAACGATAGTATCGATATCATTATATCATTTTTGCGCAGATATTGATAAAAAAGCTGAACTACGATAATATAACGACACTATCAGTTAAGAGTTACAGAATCCCGCTACTAAACTCATTTTTTTGTCGATTTCTTAAATATTATCATCCAGAAACAAAGATCATTCTGACATAAGTAAAATGCGAATTTTCTCTTTTACATTTTATGTGTCCTGTTCATAAAAACAATATTATTGCATGAGAAACTTCAAAATTTTTTAAGTTTAACAAAATTATAATTTTTATTATCACATCCGAGACTTCAACCAAGACAATTTGTATTTTATGATTAATGTTCAAAATAATCTTAGTAATGACTAATGGTACATAGCATTGTCATTAGCATCGGACTGATCGCCGATGCTGAGAGAAAAGACATTAAAGTAATCTGTAGACGTTTGCTGATAATAATGCATATGCGTAAATTGTACATTTCTGAGCGCAAATATGTACGATTACAAAATTATAATTTCCCCTCAAATCCCTCGAAATCATTTCGCTACGATAACACGCGCAAAAAGACTCTATTTAATAATAAATTTCGCGGAGCTCACGAACTGAATTTCAAATGAAGAATCCCACATAAAATGTAAATCGAGTTCGTGTTATCCATTTCGCAATACGCTCCAATTTTGAAGATAGATGCACAGCTTAATGCCGCGGTTTAATAATGGGTAGGCATCAAAGGATGGCGGCGTAAAACTAGCCGAGTAATTAGCGGCGACACCGCGGAAAATAACGACCGCCCGAATGTGCACCTCACGAAATCTACCGGCACTTAGTCCGTAAAAGAGCCATTAGGAAGTCTCCTGTCGCGATGCGAAACTTCGAGTCGTTAATTCTCGTTCTCGCGAATCGTCGATGGGGTTATGCATTTAAAATTCTAATTTGAGGCTGTTTTATCTCGAGATCGGGGGACCGATCGTTCTGAAACGCGAGAATGGAACAAGATTGTTTCCTTTGTGTTCTCTCGGAACAAAATTATAATAAACTTATTTTCTTAAGCGAGTCCTTTTTAGAAGATATATACAATTTCTCAAATATCTAAATCTTCGTAAATATCACTGTATTATCGAAAATATTAATTAAGCTATTAAAACTTCTATGATAGCAATAAGAAAATCGTTTATTCATTTTAATTTATGTACCACAATTTATTTTAAGCTTAAAGGATCCAATTATCCAATATTGAGAAGGATATTGACCTATTTAAGAATAGTTTCTCACGATATTACCTCTCAATTTATAAGCTCAAAGTTCTCCTCCACAATAGCAGCATAAGGAAAGCAACATAAAATCATTAAACTTTTATAACGATTAAAAAAGAGGCGAAATAGATGGATAATATTGATCATAAAATATGTAAAAAGAAAGATACTTTCATGAAATGGAAAGTTTCTTTTCCATAAGAGATCTAGAAACACGTATATTCTTTAATGTAAAAAGTTAAATTACACATAGCGTACGTAAAGATTTAATTATCGGATGAGTTCATTTTTGAAATGAAAAGGTGAATAAAATGTCATAATTAAAATGCAAATTGTCTTGGTGGAATCTCGGGTGTAATAATAAAAATTATAATTTTGTTAGAATTAAAAAAACTTTGAAATTTCTCACGTAACAATGTCGCATTTATGAACAGGACGCATAAAAAAAAGAATTTCTCCCTTTATTTATATCAGACTGATTTTGTTTCTAGACGATTATTTTTAAAAAATCAACGAGAAAAGTGAGTTTAATTCTGTTCAGTTTAGTTCTGTTAATCCTCACGGATATCAGGTGGAAAGATATAAGATTTTTAGCATCATTACTCTATTCTTGTCAGAAACGTAGTGACTCCTCAGCATATTTCCGTGAAGTGCGTTTTCTTCACATAGATATACAGGACCTACAATTTCAACCACGATTCCGAACGGTCTATTTAAAGGAGCTCTCTCATAGAAAGATACTCTCGGTGGTTTGCCATTGCTTTTCGAGAGGTAGCGATCGAGTAAAATCCGATGTTTCTGATCTGATTTCAACCAGGATCTTCGTAACGGAGAGCAGATGCACGAGCTCCGCGCCACGATCGCATACAGAGGTGGAATGTATATTTATATTTATTTAGAAAAGTTGTATTTCTTGATAGTAATATACCCTGACGTGGTTATTGGTTCCCAATAAATGTCGGCGTGCTTGCGACATACGACGACCGATGCGGGTCATGGAGTTACAGAATCGACGTTATGAAACTGCGTAAACTCTCGCAGGGATGACTGATTCACACAGGCTTAGCGAGCCCACGAGCCCGAGTTCACAATACATAGTAGACGCTCATACACATTTAAACAGCATATAAATATTTCATGTTTTCGTAAGTGATAGTACGATAACATTTGAGGAAAAGTGAAAGCAAGATGCAATTTAATTTGAGAACAGTAAAGAGAATAAGAAACACAATTAAATATATCTACGTATGTAAATAGTAGATCAGCGAAAGCTAAAGCTCATTTTTTATTTATACCCCTCAATTAAAAAAATGCGCATCCGATTGAAATCATTAAGTAATTAGGAAGTTTTTTGCACGCCAGAGAAGTCTTATGCGGCTGCACATGCAAGTCGCGCGAGGCACGTTTCTAAGGTGTTACTTCGGACGTTTTAATATGTCGCTTATGCAATAGTTGAGTGCGAAATGAAACTAGGAATCGGGCGATGCTTTTCAATTTAGACACACCGCGGATTACGTGACGATACTCGTGAAATCGTTGCTTCTTATCGACCAAATGGCAGCGATTGCCTCACATCGCAATCTCTTTCAAGATGTAAGCCAATTGCAAATTGCATGATTTTAAGATTAGAAAATTGCGTCAGGAAAATTGCGAAAACTTTGAGATTAAAACGAATATCTATTAGCAATTAACTACTCGAAGTCCATCTCCTGAAACGCAAAGATGAAAAAGATGTAATAGGAAATACGAGGATCGTGCAAAGGAAACGGAAGGCGTAGGAGGAAATGTAATAATCGAGATCGTCACCGGTGCGCAAGCATTCAATTTAACGGAACTCGACGACATGGCTACCAAGTTGCGCGCGTCATGCATCGAGGATGCAACGGCACATCTTTGAAATTGCATCTCGGAGCAGCGTGCCGGACGTTACGGTTCTCAGACAATAAAACGGTAAAATGTTTTATATGACAGATAACCGATGTGCTTATTATGAGTTAGCGTTTAACCCTTAAACACACTTGAGGGTCTGTGAGACCCTCCTGAAAAAACTTTACTTCCGTGTCATTTTATTTTAGTTGAGCAATGAAGTTAGTCAATCATATCGATCGATAGGGGAGACTTCAAACTTTTTTTCCATCTAGCCTGAATCTTCTTTCTCATTCCATCTTCACACAGCAAGCGATCGAATTTTAGGAGGATTTCTAGCAGTGTGTTTAAGGGTTAATTTGACCTCCACGAATTCTGATTGTTATATTTGTCATTAACGAACGTGTCGATTGCGATAGATCAAATATTTTGCCGAGTTAATTGACGTCTGAGCACATCAAAATAAAGACTAGATAAAGAAGATAAATTCGTGTAATTTCTAAACCAGATAACATTTCCTTAAGTGGAATGGCTATCGTTCCACGTGTGATAATGGCACGAGAGGGACGCATTGTGATTAGCTTTTCTTGAATGCATACGCGAAACTTGGCAGAAACAGTGTCCTTTCTCGTTTCTCTTATTAGCCTCCAACGAGCGTACCGTTTCAAGTGCTGTGAAAATATCCGCGATAAAAGCATCCATTTCTCACTTTCGAGCGGAAGAGCGGGACGCTATGAATAATTTATGAATATATAATTGACGTAAGAAAGTGTTGAACAACTATAAAAAAATAGGAATCTCGTTGGAAGAGTCGCTGCATGTTTAAATAATATTACATAAATCGTTTGGAATTTTGACAGAATTAATATTTCTCTCGAGTCAAGTCTTCAAGCGGAGTTGACCGCTCGATTATTTCTTTTACGTCATCCATGTTGTCCCTTTTCCGAAACCTCTGCGTTTTCCCGATTACAGTCGACGGCTCCATTCGCGTTATAACGTGTGTTATATAGGCAGCCGAATGCACTTTCTACCAGCGGCACAACTTTACGCGAATGCAAACTCGTTCCGTTCGATTCCTCCGTGCCTTTTACCGTGCCGCCGCCGACCGTAAAAGTCGAGCGACCAGTTCTTAAATCGCCGGGAAATGTATTCCGCGAAATGCGTTATGCCAAATAAAGGCCGATATATAGCCGGTTAATACCGCAATGTGGTGGAAAAAGTGACCCGCATCGCGCCGCATGTCGCAAGCACGCCAACATTTATTGGGAACCAATAACCACGCCACGATACGGTATATTACCATCATGAAATACAACTTTTCTAAATAAACATAAATCTACGTTCCCCATTTTTGTGTGCGATCGTGGAGAATGCGTCTGCTCTTCGTGCCGAAGGCCTGGGTTCGAATCCGATCAGGAACACTGGATTTTATTCGATTGCTACCTCCGCCTCTCGGAAAGCAAACTACCGAGAATTTTGCAATGAAAGAGCCTCTCTAAATAGGCCGTTCGGAACCGACGTTAAAACTGTAGGTCTCGTATATCTGTGTGAATAATAAAAAGCGCGTAACGTAGAAATACGCTGAGGAGTCACCACGCTTCTGATAAGAAGCGATTAGAGTAATATTGATAATAATTCCTTGGCAGAAGTCTGATATCCTGACGATAATTTAAATGAAATTTAACTGGGACTCCTAATCAGTGAGTGATGACTAGGCTAACCAAAATATGTTAAGGGCAATTTTTTTCCATTTGACTAATAAACAAATGAACTAAATATAAATTTGTTTTATAAGAAATTGTGTCTTTTGAACTCTATGTGTTACAGCATATTTTTGCATATTTTACACATAAATGCATATTTTAGCATATTTTATCTATTCACATAAATGATTATTTTTATGTATTTCACTTACGTAGGCACAATAATTACATATTTGATCTATTTTTACATTTCACATTGTTTCTTGATTTAGATCTATGATTAATTTTTCCTAATAAACAGGATACTTTAATTAAACTTTTTTTCTGGATTTTAATTTAAAAACAATTTTTTTACCGGTTTTAGGTCATTGGACGTGTTGTCCTGAAGAAAATTTTAGAAAAAAATACTTCTTTCAGTTTTTAACAAAATTTTTACTATGGCTGAGATACTCTGGATTTTTAACTACATTGATTTTTTTATATAGATTAAATCTCAGCTCGGAAAGACTTGATAGTTTTATTTTCACAATCAGGTTATCTGTTTTTATTCTAGTTTTTTGTTTACATAGAGACTGTGCACCACTCGCTTATTAATTGCATCGCGCTGATACTGTTTTGACATTAGAGACTGTGCACCGATGGATCATTCAGTTATAAAGCTGAACAGTTCAGATCTAGATATTATCACTCGCGAATTTCACTCTATTAAAACGAAATAGGAAAGGAAATCGAATTCATAATTCGTTCGGAACACAAATTCTACGTAATATGGTATAAATCATTAATTCAAACGCTAATGAAGAGCTAATTAATTTCATTACATCCACAACCAAACAGCATTCTATTAAGTTCACTTATGTTAAATCCCGATGCGAAACCATTATGAATGAAAATACATTATGAATCATTGTATTATTTCGAAACATTACGAAATGATAGAGACGGATATATGCGACGATAATGAGCGAACGACTCGTGCGCAGGCCGTGTATGTGAAAATGTGGGTTGTAAAGGAGCGGAGGGACGTGACCGGCGTGTGTATCTCCGGGCAAGGCCGTCTACACGGTTTGCACGAACCGGTGCGGTGTGCCGAGCGGTGCGGCGATTGCGAGGAAACATAGAGCGTGCGAGCGAAGCGGCGGCTGGAAACGCTCGAGTTACCGTGGGTGAGAAACACAGAACTTGCCGCCCACTCGGCACACCGCACCATCCGGGACAATAAAGGAGATGGCAGGAAGCTAATTCCTAACTCCGAATCACTCGACGCGACGTAACAAAAGCGCGGAGGGACGAAGCTGCCGAAGCTCCGCGGATTTCAATGGAGAAATAACTCGAGACTTGTCCGAGATGCAGGATGATTAACGAGGACCGAATGGATTGAATCCTATTAATTTACTAGATCGATGAGACCCATCTCGAAGCCAGCTCTAGACGATTTATAACACGTGTCGGAATTTAGGATGAAATTTTGCTAACAAAATTTTATCTGCCGCGTCATTCGAAAAACATTTAAAAAAATCAACATGAATGCAACACGTATTTAAAATATAAATAAATAAAAATATAAATAGAATTTTGTTTTGAGTGAAATATCACGTAAATTATAGATTGCATGAAGGGC
Source organism: Solenopsis fugax (assembly GCA_003595255.1). Lineage (NCBI taxonomy): Eukaryota > Metazoa > Arthropoda > Insecta > Hymenoptera > Formicidae > Solenopsis > Solenopsis fugax. Next base: position 15,455 of record QKQZ01004816.1, on the reverse strand, counting down.
CTAAAATTTAAATACACATCGTGTTTTTTTTTTAATTAAATTTTAAATCCTTCCTTCTAAAAAAATATTTTATTCTTACTTATCTACTTCATCTGAATGAAGCACTTATTTTTCGTACCGATTACTTGCCGTGACTTTCTCCGTAACCTTGTCTCGTTTTTGGAAACTCGTTAATAATCCCACCTTCGAGTCGATCAATGACGAAATGCTCGCCTGCGTGCGATAAAATAAAACGCGTAAGATCGATTTGATCGACGTGCGATGCAAACATCGTGTAAAGAGGTCAGGTTTTCTCTGACGTAGTCCGTCCATTCGACATCTGATTCACGACGATTATTATCCACATTCCTAGGTCTCTTTTTCTTTTTAAGGAATTCATGCGAGATTCTAGGCTCGAGATCGCGATCGCTAATCAGATTTTCAATACCCAAAGGCAAACAGTTAAGAAACCTCACGCAAATTCGATGTCTTGAAAAATAATATGCGTATCGCATGCAACGCCACTTTCGGTATGCGAATCGCGTAGTTTGAAAAATTGCAAATTTTATTATTTAATTAATACCACATTCAGGGGAAAGTGTAGCTCTACGAAGCTTCCACCAATATTAAAGCCTTTCGTGTACTGATTTATTACATTTTTCCTCTAGCATAACAACATGATTTTTCATGAACGTTTCACTTACGTAAAAAATTACAAATTTATGATATTGTAACATATATTGTAACAGTAATAATATTGAATAAGCAGAAAATATTTCGAAAGTAAGTTGCAAAAGCAAATGAATGAAGATCATATGTTATGTTTATGAAGAAATAAAATTATTTTTATTCCGCTTTTGTCAATAGATATTTATTAAAATTAAAGTGAATGATAAACAGCGCAATGACGTAAACTAAATAGTATTTACGTCGTATGATAAAAGTACTTGAAGCTTGATATTGCAGAATAAAAAGTATAAATTCTATGACAGAATCTCCATTCATATGCATCAAAATAATTACTGCAATATATTTGAAGGATTAACATAAATTATATCTTTAAAAATTCTTTATTTTTCATCCAATTATGCGCAAGAAGTATTAAATTACCATAAATTTATCATTAATCTATCATTAAATAACTATCAGTATTAAACATTATAATTCTATATTGTAGATAATTTATTAAAGTTAGATCTTTATATTGCTCGACTCGACCTCGTTTGTCGTTGTTTTAAATTTTATTGTTAAATATTTCGAGCTTAAAAGTAATTATCAACTCATTGTATTATAATTCTCGCATAATTATATTTCTAATTCTAATGTGTCTTGCGATTCATCGTGTTGATCAAAGAAAAAGCTGCTTGGATTTTCTATCGATATTTTTTTTATAAAGTTACAACTATTAGGCTTCTTCACGGCATGGAAAAAAATAGGGTAAAGATGACAGTAAATCAATGTTGAAATTTCACGTTTAAAATCGCTAATCGCTATGCGGATGCTGAAACGACACGCAAGGAAATCTTATAACTGCAATTTTAGGATTCTTGCCACGTAAAAGCGGCACGATTCCTGATATACTTCTAGGCATTTCGAAGATGCTATCGATCTCGTAAATTCGGCTAGTGAGTTTACGTGACCGCGTGCAGCACATTTTTCTCCAACAGTACGGTTTCGATAGTTAATGCTTTAATTTTAGTTAACAGCGTTATTTTTCATCTTTCGAATTTTTACTGTCTTAATTTTAAGCATTGTACTAATTACTAATGATATTACGTAGAGATAGGCACATACGGTTGCGTTACATTTCCGTCGTATTTGCGCCGTCTCGTTAGAAGTCGCGGTGTCGGGATTTAAGTTAAGGGAGTCAATTTTAGCGAGTTTAGAACCGTGGAAATTACCGTGGAAGTTACGAGAGATACTGTCACAAGGTGTTGCACGCGGACATTTGTGCCGTAAGAAAAAGCTTCGTTAACGACCGTAATGCGTTCGTCACTGGCGTCCTGTATACACAGAGTTACGCGTTCCTTTTTCATGTCGCTCGCCAAAGGCACCGCCGAACAGGACGAAAAGAGCAATTTAAGCACTTCAATTATCCGGTGCTTTCATAACGAACCTCATTTTGAAAAACAAAAGGTATTTAGTATTTTATGTATATTCGTAAAATCGTAAACGGTCCAATAAAAAAGAAGTAAAAAACTATATTAATTCTGGAATGCTACTGTGAATTTTTTCACTCAAGTGCTAATTCAAGTTTATTGTTACAGTTTTTGTTATTAACATTTTGATAACTTACATATTTAATAAGATTTTGTTACATTAAAATAATGACACTTTAGTTATTCTACACAGAAAAAAAATTAGTATCAAATCAAGAATTCATTATTTTATATATAAGCAAGTATATAAAATCTTCTTAGAAGAAATTATAATCTTGAACAGACATAATTTGCTTACATGAAGAGAAAAATTTTCTTCATGTAAGCAAATTATGTCTGTTCAAGATTATAATTTCTTCTAAGAAGATTTTATATACTTGCTTATATATGAAACAATGAATCTTGATTTAATACTAATTTTTTTTTCTGTGTAACAGATATAAAAAGGTGTAAAAAATTCTTAAATTATTTGGATTGTGTTAACGTAAGAAAAATATGAGTAGCATTCCAGGGTTAAATCGTGTCGAATTCTGTTCAATTTTAAAAGTGGAAGAATGAAATCTCCTGAACCGATTCCCTCGCTGTTGCGATATCATAGTTGCCTCTTTAATTAGCACGAAAAAGAATCAATAAGGTACATCGCGCAAAACGCATTCTGTTCGTTCTCACAGCATTTAGGACACAATGTAACGTTTTTCTGATTTTCCTGATATTTTCTTCAGAATTCGCGGGCAAATTATCGCGTGAGAAATCCCTCGGTTGCATCGCGCAGCGATCTGCGGTGATTGTGTCACGATCGTGTGCGTGTCGTACAGCGCGAATGTATGTGCACCCGTACACGGTTATCTCGGATAGGTTAAACCGAGATCATTCGACGCACCTGTAAAGGAATCGAGCTAGCCGCAAGTCCTTGGAAGGGAATTCCTTCGCCTCCGCAACCTCGTACTTTCATACCTTTCGCGCCTTCTCCTTCAAATCAGTTGTCTCAAAGTTCTTTAATATTTAATTTAAACAATTGAAAAAAAGAGTCTTTGAGAGAATACGCATCTTGACGAACGAATTTTTAGAAAATGACTGCAAAACGTCGCAGAAGAATAACGCTTTCGGAATTGCCATGGGAATTCGTTGATGTCGCGGGAAATAATCATTTCGAATCATCAAATATGCAAGATAGAGAAAAAAGGTCTCGAAAGCGTCCCGCAATATCTTCTTTCGCGCTCGTATGCATAATCGATCGATGTTTCTTTGCATTCCTCCGACTGGAATAACGACCGAAGAAAGAGCGGAGGCGAGGTCAGGGAAATCAGAACGGAATTCATCTTTTTCAAGAAAATTCATCTGACGCGCGAACGGTGGACTTTTCTCGGTGGCAAGATGGAAGCGAAATGAATCTCGTATCGCGGCACATCGATGACGAAGACGGCAAACAAAAAAAAAAAAAAAGAAAGATCTAGAGCAGACTGATTAACTGATCATTTAGTGTGGTTCCATCGCACAGGCATAATCATACATCATATCGCGAACGAGGTCGTGGCAGTGATTATCGGCGCTTGATGAATCTTGCGAGATTTCTCCATCGAGTTACAGTTCGAATCCCGAGATAGGAAATGATACCTTGACAAGTTAGTCGACTCAGCTGCAGAACTAGGCCAGATTTGGACGAATGGCCCTGCAGAAATCTCGCGCGCGATAGCAGTTGAGCTCTACATGCATAGCAACAACGATTAGTCAGTCCCTCCTCCCATTTTCTCTCCTCCCGCTCCCGTTCGCCGGTCATAACGTCGTAATATTCTCTAGCTTTCTGCTCTCTTTCTTGTAAAGGAAACAAATCTCCTTGCATCCGAGCGCGATGTAGTTGCTGGCGCAAGAAGTGATGCGGGAGCCAGATGATGGAGCTCGGAGCAGTACCTCGGTTGAAATGTGGGTCAGAGGCTCTCGTCCGTGCGTGCGGCTCGAAAATCTCGGAAAAATCTCGGTCGCGATCGCGCGGCAACCTTTTGTTTTTCGCTCCGTTGCATCTCTTCCCTGCCTTTTGAAAAACGCGAACGTTGTAGAACGCCGGTTATTTTTATTTCATTGCCGACTGATCGACCGTCAACGTTTTACCACATTGTTGTCATTTATATAACGACGTGAACAGTTATATAATAGTAGCAAGTACGTGGCCGTCATTTTGCGAATGGACTCGTCAGAATTGAATCGACCGAATTTTTAAACGAGAGACAGAAATGATCCACACACGTACACGTTGGCTTCTATACACGCTAAGTTGTTAATGATTACAGAGAAATGGGTCCGTTTTAATTATAAAGCGACACGATTAAAAGGCATCTCATTAAGAGAACGACTACCTTCTCCTTTGTGAAGATGTCCGCATGGGGAAAGCACATTCTGGTATATAATTTTAACATCGTCGAGATTCACGTAGCACTCGGGCGATCCGCTAACGAGATCAGGGATCAGAAAACGATCGGGATTAATTTTCTTAAAAGTCGGGGGAAAACCGCAGAGGGCGATATTAAAATGAGTGAAGGAGTTGAAAACGCGGACTTTCATCGCGACTGCTCGACTCGCTGAAGAGACGCGAGATTTTCCACGGAGTGGATAACGCGCTCGCATCAGACGGCCGTAAATTGCAGTTAATTAGCTCGATGCTGCAGATTATGCATAATTAAGAGCGGGAATGGGGAAGAGAGAGGGAGGCGTTACGTAACGTTGAGCGAAAGCAGTGTCCACGATACTCCCCCGAGAATTATTAATTCTCCTTTTTAACATCATTAACGTTGCAGTGTCATTTTCGCATAATAATATTAATTAATTACAGTGATGCGGATAGAAACTGGGATGACGAATCATGAGGTATGAAAAAGCAAATGCTTCATTATTACGAACGCGAAATGAAACTGATGAACGAAAGTTGCTATCAATGTTATTAATGAAGATGAATGCTGAAGATAATATTGTTTAGAATGGCTCTGTTCGTAATAACAAAATGCTTTTAATATTTCATCAATAATTACATAACGTTGATGTTAATATGATAATAATATAATATATTCTTTATTGCAATTAATGCTGTAATCAAGCGCAGGGTTACGCGGGTTGAGCGTCTACGCGTAAAACATAATATAATCTACATATAAATAGTGTAGACTTTTATTTGTGTAAAATAATCTATATGAATCATCAAAGAATCAGATTTTATCGGAAATAATGAAAATTATGTTCCATTTTTTATTTCTATAATATTACCTACATATTTTCATTTTATCAATACCAAAGTCAGATCTATTACCAATCTTATACTTGATTACTTTTTTCTATTGTATTATGTTATCCAATTTATAATTTACATTGCTTGTATTGTCTACATGAAAAAGATTCGTGTAAACAGTACGTAAATGATCCACGTAGACGTGATAAACTTGAAATTCACGGCACAAATCTCTCTGATCGCGCGAATATCTCGCGTACGTATCCGTAGATAATAAAGCAAGCCTCGACACAGCCTGGGTTACCAACTACTGCTGAGTTAGCTTCGATCGGATGGCTATCACTCGCTGGCGAGGCTTTAGAATTTCTACCGTACCATCCGTATTGCAGGAACCTGTATTGCGGTTACCGACGATAAAATTACATCTATATAGCCTGAAATATGTATATATTGACAAATGTAACATTCTCAGACAGAGCGTTAAACAAAATATTTTAATATTTGCAGGTATCCTTTGCATCGAGAAAAGCTCCAACAGCACCGTTGCGTTTCCTTAAAAAATCAGTCTTTTAATTTTCCAAGAGAGACTGACGAAATTTGAAACTTATTCTTCTCAGCTATTTACAAGTGACAAAGTACGCGAGTAAATTATAATAACGAAAGTCATGGTCACATGACCTAGACTTTGTCAACAAATTGCTATTCACGAACGCCCGACGAAACACTTTTGTACAATTCTATTGTACATATCAAAGGCGAGCGTGACTACATCATGCTTATTGATTTCTTCAAATACAATCGGTACAAATGGTACTGGCAACAGCCCGTTGAATCACGGGCATTGATGTTTCGCGAGACTCTTGTTGATCATGAAGGGTAGGAGGAAAATGCAAATGCTGGGCGAGTCGGCGACGGCGACTCGTTCGATGTGGGCGGATTGTCTCGCCCCCGCAGCTCAAACAACACGCCTGAAAGACGAGGCAACCGACCGTCCGCCGTACTCCTTAACTGCACCCTTCGTGATCATCTTCTTGTCCCGCCCTGTTCCCTACACTCCGCAGCAATTCGCCTCGTATCGAGACTTATAGTCGCGGCGATTCAACACATCTAACACAGCTTCGAACATTTAACATTGTATTTCGAAACGAAACCAATCCTTTACGTAGAAGATAAGTTTTGCTAGCATAAAAATTTGATGTTTATAGACTCCAAATCTCACTTAAAATATGAGGCAGATAAAAGATGGAGAAAGATCCTAAAGTAATTTGTGATCGAATAAATTGAATAACATAATGAATTTCCGATAAGATTAATAGTCATTGTAAAATAATTGAAACAATTCATCTTGAAGATGAGATCACAAGAGTTTGTGAGAGAGATGATGTTATTTTTTTTTTATGAGAGACACGATCGTAAAGCTGTTACGTTACCAAGACACAGGGTGTCATAAGCGGGACAGTTCGCCGTCAGTGGTCTGACAAACGCAGCGTTTGTTCTTAATAAAAATGTGGCGCCGTGGGCGTGAAAGGATCAACGAGAAGGAGAAAGTAAGAAATAAATTGGGAAGAGACGTCTCGCTTCCTCGTGACGGTGGTGCCTCATCATCGGGCACGTGCTGGGCCGCCAAGAGAAACCGGTTCTCTCCCGATCGCCGACCGAGGGAGTCTTTTTACCGGTCCGCGGTGACCTTAACGATCGATTTCGGTGTACTATCGTGTCGAAGGAACCGTTTTCTTTGTAAGGCAACAGAATTTCCTGAACTTGAAAGAAAAATTCTCGCGATTCGGATATCGTAAAAAAAAAAATTATGTATATAACCTGGCTTCGGTTCTGCAATATTCAGCACGCGTTGCAGCAAAAAAGTTGCCTTAATAATTTAATAAAAGGAGATGGTACTAAAATAAAAAAATAGTACTAGACAGTACTAAATAAAATAGTACTTAAAATAACATTTTGTGTAAGAGTAGAAATACGTAACGGTAAAAAATATTACTTTTTTTTCTTATAAGACTCTTTAAAATTCTACAAAAGAAAAATTCTCTTTTTATGTTTATATTAAATCTTTCACAATTAATTTGCTGCTACCGTTGAGCACAATCTATTCCGAAGTTGTTGGAGATTTAATTAGCACCAGCAACGTGAAGACGTGCGAGAGGAATTTCATAACAGAAGTTCTCGAACTTCTCGACCAATAACAGAACTCGAAAGTCAATTTCCTATTGTTAACGCTGCTTACTTTTGCAGAGGCTCAAAACGAATCCTTTCAGAGAGTTACGAGGTAAATACGGGCCCTCTCGAAGGAATACGTTGTTGCAGACCAATTAACAGTAGGAAAGAGCTTCTCGGTACGCTGTAAGCTGCGAGAATGAAGCTTGTAAGCGTACACGAAGGTAGATTCGGTCCCATTGTAAATTATATCGTGCCCGAGACGCACTATCGTACGCTATTCATAAATCATCGCGCCGTAATAAGTCGCGGCATCGAGATGAAAGTTTTCCGCTCACGATGTCCCAGGCAGGATCTAATTACAGCTTTAAAAAATTCCAACAATACCGCGCACATCCCTCACGCAGCACGCTCGTTTCCGCTCGTCTCTCTCTCGTGCAACTCTCAAATTACACATTTGCAAATCATGCATGCGATCATAACGCGCGTCGCAATTTTGTACAACATTTAATTAAACCTCGAAAGCGATGGAGTGAAAGGACTACGATGAATATGAATACTAACACGTCCGTTTAAAATAAGATTTTCCTCTTCCTTTCTAATCTCACTTCGTACCTGTCTATTAATATTAAAATAGTAGTCTCTTTAGGGGAAAAGATAAAATTACGAGATTTTCGCTCTTTACGGAGTGTCTCACGATTCTCAGTCACGATTCCGATTCTGTGACGAAGTCAGAGTCGATCCTTCCTAGATTAGGAATAGTAACAGGATTTGTAACGAGAGAAGCGGCGAGGAAGTTCAAAGAATTCCGATCCGACGAGTCATTCTCAAATTGTTGATTTCAAAGACGTTGGTCTCTCGGCTCCCTCTCTACAACGGAAGAACACCGACAAACACTCTACCATCTCCGGTCGTCGAACGACAAAGCGAACATCAGGAAATTGAATTCCGCTAGAAACTACTACTCCAACTTCAGACAGATTTAAGTACAATACACCGACTCTATATTCTACGCAAGTTAGGGCGAGCAGAAACCTTTCTTTCTTTATGTTCGAGTAAAGAAAATGAAAAAAAAAAAAAAAACTTCTTTGTCCATCTTGAACCTTGAGGGATCGAACGTCGAGAACAAACACAATGGAAGATTTGCCTGTAGATACGTGTCTTTCTTTTTATCGACTTTGATCCTCTATATTCCATCTTGACTCGACGTACGCCCAAACGTGCCAATCAGATCGCAATGAAGAAATCATGTAGCTTTAATGAAGAAATCATGTTGCCTCAGTGCATTTGTACGTCCGATATTTACGCGCGTACGAAGATAAATTCGCGCGAAAGCGCGCCGAGAGGAACAATGAAGGAAATATAAATCGTAGAGTAATCAGATCAGACTGAAAAAAAGTGCAATCGGCCAATCGCTCCTGTGCGATCGATCGAACTTCACGCAATCCACGGGTCGATGTTAGTCACGCATCGGGGAGCTTTGAGCTTGGCGTACTTTCTCTTGGAAGAGCGACATAAGGAAGACGAGGAGGCAACGTGGCGGGGCGCCCGTCTGAAGTAGGTTTTCCTAATAGGAGGCACTTACGGCCGTGCTTTTTCAACCTCTTTGCGGACAAAGATTCCTTGCCGCATCAAGTCAAGACATCGTCGAGGATTCTAAAACTGTTAGCTTTCGACTAACTTGAAAATTTCATCGGCTCGTAAGATATTAACGGAACGATACATCAAATTTTATAGCTATATCAGAAACAATTTGTAAACAATTAATTTATACGTAATTTTGCTTTTTAAATCTGCTTTAAATATTCGCAATAAATATACTTTTATTTGTTATTAGTGACAACGATAATTAAAGCTTCATCACCAAGAAGCTTCTAATGAGGTCCGAAAACTCCGCGACGAAATTTTTGGCTAATTGGACGGAAACTTGTTAAGTTTCTCCGAGCATCCTTTAACTTAAGATAGTTAAATATAACCATCCGTTTCTAAGTTTAGCTTAAAAAGTGCTCAGGAAGGCATTGCCCTAAGATTCTGCATAATCCATTAAGCAGTTCATTTCAAATAGTCGTACGATACGACGACAAATCGCGGAGATACTAAACGAAAGGAAATGAATGCAAGCGAAGTTCCGCTCTTGCAGCACCAATAATTTTTCGTTGTTTAACTCCGAACGAAGAATAATACTTTAAGTCTGCATTTACTCAAACAATCGATACTCTTGTTCTACAAAAAAAAAATGAAGAAAAGATTTTGATTATAAATCTCTATAAAATTTATTAAAAGAGTCTGCTAAGCATCCAAAATTATTGGCACATATTTTTAATTACATGTGTTTTAATATCAATTCTTATTAATTAAATATACTCGTATTTCAACTGTAACTTTTCTCAAAAAATCACAGTAAAAATATTTCTCTTAAATTTAAGACTTCAGAGAACTGTTTCTAATAAACTCGTACATTTTACGTTCTATTTATTCTTGTTACTCTAGAGTTAATAAAAATTCAAGTGGCAATCCCTTCCCGGGGGATGCAAAAACGCTGTTTCCAGGAATTAAAACGTGGTAGCAAAGTTTCTATCGCGAATGAGACGGCATGACGCGGCAGGATTAGCAAGCAGGCTCTTACGGATTTTCTTTTCGTATCGTGGTATAACAGTCGATTATACGGTAGCCGATATAATGGATGGTGTCGAGATAATCTCCTTGATAAACCTTCATTCGTGACCTGTCTTTGCCCTAAGACAATGAATCGCGATAAGGATCGATACTATGACCGCGAGCCGGTGCGCACAAATGACGAATTTCCGGATACGCCCATTGCCTGCTAAAATTCGCCCAATAAATTGAGAATCTGCAAGTTCGTGAAAAACAAGTCCGTGAACTTGATCTCACGTTTGGTCAAGTCATTCCATCGAAAAAAAACCGTATAAAAAAAAATTCTCGAGTTTTTCACGAAGTTTGCCATCCGAGATTCAAGCTATTTTGATAGCGCCTTTCGATTAAAGGCTCGTCGTGAAAAAGACTTGTATGTGAGGTCTAATGTCCGCGTGTATAGAGAAAATAATTTTTCCTTGAAGAATTTCTACGTGCCAAAAATAATAGCTTGCAAAACGCTTGTAAAAAGTTACTATTTTATGAGATCCTCAGAACACCTCTGAGATTCTAAATTCAATGAAAAAAGTGTTTCTCCTACCATTTATCACGGGAAATTATTATAATTTACGGTACGGCAAGATAAATGGAACGTAAACATGTCGCGAAAATGCTATAAAATTAATGTGTACATGAAAAACAGTTAAATATACTTTTACTGTCGATCGCTTTTTAGCGGGCGGGCTGTGGGCGATTACGGGCCGGTGCACACGTTGAAATTTCTGTCGAGCGATCGTAAAGTTGCGTAAACGTTTCGAAGTAATACCGGACTACGAAATGGTACGCGTCCGGTGGATTTAATTAACCTCGAACGCGGTAGTACGGAGTTTGGCAGAAATCGGCGTAACGCGCTAACGATGGCGTGCGCGTAAATGTATTATTTTGCATCCACTTTTGTTACGTGTCTCTCCTCGTAATACCCGAGTGGGATCGGAATTGCGCATTCTTCGCTCGATCGCGCGATCTCGATACCTATGTCGATCTACGGACAAACCGTTGAGCGTGAAATTACCTTCGACTCTGCTCTGTGATTTCTTTCGTACTTCTCTCTACGTATGCTCGCTACGTATCATTTTATCTATCTAGTTCTCTGACGTAATTTACCTATCCCATTCTGTGTAAATATTATTTTGATATAGTAATTTGATTTTGTATGAGAAAATGTTCCTGCTTAGGTAATTTTGTTATTGCAGTTTTGTTGTTACAAAATTATGTTAGTATAATTATGTAATTATGTATTGGCAATATTATATATAGATGTTACATATGTTACAATATATTAACGGTGAAGTTTCTAAAATATTACACACATCTCAATTATTAGGAATTATTCAAGAGTTTAATAAGGATTGATATATTTTTATTCAGAGGATTGCAAGAATACTGATTTATTTTATAGACTCTTTGCGCGCAACATCATTTAATACGTCGTTAATGGAAAAATGCGAAAGCCGTATTGTGGAAAATAATAACAGAGTTAAGTGAACGATCCAGATAAAATGGTCGGTTGTCCAGCCGGTCGGACGTACGCGTGACGCGTTTAACCAGTTCCCGTTCAGGAACTGGTTGCTGAATGAACAATACCATCTTCCCAGTAATGGAATTTTACGGTTGTAGAGCGAGACCCGGACGTACTAGAACCATCTTACAATCTATAGTCGTCACATAAAAGAGTGTGCCGTTTGCTCGACAAACAGCAGCGAATTACAAAAGTCGCAAAAGCTGAACGGCGCACTCGCGTGAAAACCTTCGATTTTGAAGTATTGCAAAAATTGTTAAGAAAAACTGCTAAGCTTGTATTTATGCGAAAAATGGCTACTGTTACATTTATAAAGAGATTATTAAAAATGTTAAAGACGTGAACAATTTGCAAATTGAAAAGCTTCAAAGAGGAGGCTAATGCAGCTATGATAATGACTGAAGATACGATGCTCAGCGTTTAAAAGTTCATTCAAAACGAAATGGGGACGGAGTCTATGGTATTGATCGCGAGACTCCCTCGGCCAATGGTCGGCCTTGCTAGACGTACGCATTTGCGTAAATTCCGCGAGTTTGCGCTGGCGTGTTTACCGGCAATTTCGAGATTATGCGACGCGAGAAAGAAACGGCCGAGGCGAGGAAACGCTTTTGCAAATCATGCGAGAACCGTCGGAAACTTGAAAGCGAAAGACAAACTTCTTATGAGATAATTCTCCCGAGAATATGAATATTCTTCGTTCTCCACACTCCTGTCCGCGTTATTGGACGATAAATCGTTGCGTGGAAGGTACGTTAATAGCATCATGCTTCTCAAACGAAATTCTGCAATAATACATTAATGCGGTTTTCTGCCCGCGGAAAACTCCACTTTCACTTCTCGAGAGATCATACAAACTCTATCGATTAAGCAAAATTTGTTGCCATCTTTGCCAGAAAATAAATAATTATATAATTGTAGATTCACAGGAAAAAAATGACTATCAAATCAACAATTCATTGTTTCATATATAAGCAAGAATATAAAATCTTCTTGGAAGAATTTGATAATCTTGATCAGACATAATTTGCTTACATGAAGAAACAAAATTTCTTTATATTAGCAAATTATGTCTCTTTGAGATTATAAAGACTTCCAAGGAGATTTTATATTCTTGCTTATATATGAAACAATGAATTGTTGATTTGATACTAATTTTTTTTTCTGCGTTATTTTACAGTAAAAAAATAAGATAAAAATTATTTTGCTGACAAGTGCAAACAAGTTAATTTAGAGTCAGAAAGTTTTGCAGAAATTTAATTTTGGTTCTCATTAGCGATTTAACCCGACAATCCGCGTGAAACTTGTAAATGAAGCTGCACGCGGATGAAGGAAGTATGCCACTGTACTATTTTAAGCGATATATCGATTTTAAAGTTCACTCGACGATTACACAGTGGTACGATTTAATATTGTACGTGGACCATTCATCCGTGAGACAGCTTCATCGAACGCGGCTCTATTCATCATGAGAGCATTACGGGAAAAAAATGATCTAGTCATCCGCCATTTGAAAAGTTAATTATAGCTTGGATATCTTTTTCGGAGAAACACGGAACACACACTTTCATTATTACACATTCCGCGCATTCGTACGCGTATTCTTCGCCGATGGCGCAATCGATAGGTTGGCTCTCGAAGAATGAACAGCGCCTTTGTATCGGCGCCTCTTAGTACACTCCCTCGAAGATTCTTTCTTTACGACCATCGGGAGAAATCTAATGTCACCGCTGCCATTGGAAACGTTGCTATCGACCGTTAAATATCTTCCCATAATTCTATCACCGAGTCATCGCGTATACTTCGGCTGGAGAGACTGGACTTGACTGCGAGAGACTCGGACGTTTAAAGCCAGCGATTCATGCCGGTTGCAACGAACCTTTTGCGACTCGATGATCCCCATAAAACGTCTGTCAAAACACGACACGGCGTATTTATCCAGCAGGTAGGCGCGATTCTATATGAACTTGAGTGTCGTAATGTTTCAATCACTTATCGATAACGCAGATGAATCATGAAAAAAATTCGCGATACGGGATTTTTATTTAAAGAAAAGAAAGCTTATCTTCATGGCGCGCCAGAGAGCATTTCAGGGTTACGTTGAGCCTCACCGGTTTTGCTGCGAGCTCTAAATCATTCGACATAGAGAGAGAAATGTTTTCGGCGAAATTACGTTCACGGTACAAATTAATCGTTCATTCGTTTCCAGATAATTGAATTTTCGTCGCGCGATCGATAACTCGCGTAAAACGATGATTTGTCGAGCTGCCGCGACAAAAAGCTTCGGGTAAAGCCGTAATGCGGATTGTGTAACAAGACGAGTTCGGCGCGTGTTCACCTTGTTACATATGCGTCGATTACGTCTGTCATCGCGAGACACGTGTTTCCGGGCTTTGAGAACGAGGCACGGTCAATCTGTGCATTTCCCCGGGCATAATTGCAAAGACCTCGCTACACATACAGAGGGCGTGGTTAGAGCCCCTATGTGTTACGTTGATTCACCTCATTAGCTACTGAAATTCAGTTCGAATTACATTCTCGTCCTACGCAGCGATCATCATGACTCGTAACGTGGGAACACTCCGCGTAATTGTCCAAAGCGTGACTCTGTAGACGGTTATTAGCACAATAACGCGTTAATTTCGCACGGAATACGTATGTCGACACTCAATGTGCTTAGCAGCTGTCGCCGTTACAAGTATTCCTCCATATGCAACGACCATAGCAGAGCACGAGCGATTTAATTTGATATATAGAACTTTCTAAATTTCCCTTCCGACTGCGCCCACAAATCTGTTTTTATCAAGCTGCGTTCTTAGCGCAGCCCGCTATAAAAATGTCGAACTGCCAGGAGCAATCAAATCGATGAGTCAGAACTTTCGTTCCAAAAATCTGATTTACGACAAGAACGTCATCAGCGAAGTGCAATACGCAAGAAAAGAAAAAAACAGCTAACGTCGCGTGGGCGAGAAAAACGGGAAATTACATGACGCTATGTCGACCTGGCTCCAGCAGGCCGCTCCAAGTGCTCTAGCTGGCCATGTCTCACCGCGAAAGCTTTTAATAACCGTGACACACTTGCACCGCTTATCGCAAACAGCGTCCAAGCCGCAACCCATTAGTCTTGATCGCGGAACTAGCCTAGACCGTGCGAAAGAATATTGTCTCTTTAGCATGCATGCCTTCGTGCATTTACGGGCATCGTCGAAAGGGAGAAAAAAGTCAGCAAATCGAGAACGCGATGTCGTTCTGCGCCTCTTATCGGGGCAGCATTAATCTTAAACCTGTGAAAGATGACGATATTATCGCATTCGAGTCGCCCTTCCCAGATAATTAGACTACGAGCGATATCGGATTACCGTCGGTCAAGCTGCAATCCGGCCCGAACGTTCAATCGACTGGAATAAATGACCAAGGAACAAAGAAACTGCCCCGATTTGAGTTGGCGACGCGTATTTCCAAGGTCCGCGTTCAACTCAATTTTTTTATTAGATAATTTTAAATGCCGAAAGAATAATGGCAGATAACATTGTTATATTAACATCCGATTAGAGTAGTAGCTTTTGAAACGAGTCGTTAAAAACTATCGTCAGCAAATGAATAAAATTCTACCTTCAAAATCTTATCTAAGTTATATGGTATATGTCAGAAAAATGACAATATTACAATCCATTCGGAACAATAAAAAGTTTTGCAAGTAGATACGACTACACTGAGAGAAAAAATTGTAGTGGTGACAACTATAAGGGGACAACCATACAAATTTTGT
>QKQZ01004815.1:0-22240 GCA_003595255.1 Solenopsis fugax | reverse complement strand
CCCGCGCGCCCACCAACCATCCGAACTCGTAAACACGTGCCGTGCCGAAAATAACTCACGCAGCTGATCGGGACAATAGGCAAGCCGAGACACGATTCTAAGAACCGTCGCGAAACTCCTGCGGGGATTCCCGCGTGCACCGAGCACCCGCAGCCGGGTCGTACCGACGAAATCACTTCGCGTTAATTATCGATAACGAGGTATTATTCCGATACGTGATCGTTCACCGNTAAGTCATCTGTACTAAATAATTAAGTTGTCAATATTATCGTCCGAACCCATCGTTGTATAGTCATGCGGTCATTTCGGTNACGGTCCGGATGAGGCTCGTCGGATAGCCAGGTATTCTTAAATGATCGTGCTCGGAGTCGTAGGTTGAATAACTAAATAATGGTTTATTCAGAGACTATATATATACAGACGGTGTATCGTCGCGGATGACGATAGAAAGCGTAACGGAAGATAATATGTACAGACGGTGTATCGTCGTGGATGACGATAGAAAGCGTAACGAAAGGTAATAGTAACTAATAGGCCATAGTAGGCGCGCGATTNGCAAAGTACTTGTACCTAACACCGTCGGCATATACAATAAATTATTTGTTTGTTTATCTAAAACCCACGAGTCTACTTCTCTCAGGACCCGAATCGCGCCCTAGTTTATCCCAGCGAGCTACGCCCGTGCGCGAGAAAAACGGGTCGTTACATCTTGATAACTTATAACCAAATTTACATTAGTGTATATGAAATTTTTCTTAAAAAGACTTCTAGAATAATCAAGCAAAAATAAAATCAGGCGCGAGCAGTGGTGCGTAAATTTAATATATTTAGTTAATCATTAGATTTACATAGCAGTTTGAATTAATAAATAGTAACGTACGTCTTTACTTTTCTTTGAACCATCCTTAGTGACTTAAGTCGGTATTCATAGATTTTTATATTTAAGACAGTCTTAAGTACAATCTTAAGATGTCATCAACTAATCAGAGAGCCGTATTGGTATCTTAAGATATTATTTAAGACGATCTTAAAATAAAAATCGACTATGAATACCGACCTTAGTATAATTGAATCGGAGAAAATAAAAAATTCAACATTATATAATATTTAGGTATGGAAAGAGCAATTCACATCTCTTGCTCAGCCGATAAGTATAATATCCAAAGTTGTTTGAAATTGAAAATTAGTCATCCGACTGTATGGTAGCATGGGGCTGCAACGTTAATATGTATTACGTAATTGATAAGAATTTCTTTTTCAATATGAAAAAATATAGTGTTATCAAATATCTTTGTGGTGACTCACCTCCCTTCAGCAGAACGTAAAATGATAAATTAACTTTAGTCAAAAGTAGTTATAATAATAAAATTCTTTACAGCTTGTTTGAAAATTGTTAAATGTTAAAATGTAGACAAATTTGCGTTGCTTTATTCATAAAGATCATGGCAGAATTATAACGTGACAAGCCGAAACAATGTTCGAAGTAAAATGAGCTAATAACGTTATTATTTAATCGTGTGTAAATAATGAAAATGTAAACAGAGAAAATAATATCAAATCAGGAGAGACATAAAAGCATTAGTCGAGAATATCCTCGGTCCAAAAATTCAGTATCTGTAAATTAATACTATTGATTTGTTTGTGTAAGATGCATTCATTGTCTAGAACTTTTTCATTATCTCAATCGAATTCATGTGATGATTTATAATCAACTATCAATTGTTAGAATAATTGATCTATGCGTACTAGTGCACGAGCTTTGGTTATCAGGAAAATTCCCTAGGACGCTGGTTCACGGAGAAGAGTAGGTTTCCTTTACGATCCTATCTTGTATCGAATACCTCTATTTTCTCTTTTTCCGGTCACTACCGCACATGCTGGAGAATCTTCTGTCTCAGCGAGTCTTTATCTCAGTTTTATTTTGTTAGTTAACTGCGAATAGTGCCGTGTATAATAAAAGACTTTACGTGGATATCGCAACAGTGTGATTTCATTACAAAACCTGAGATTTCCTAACAAATATCAACTTACGGTCATAATTGAATGGATAAAAATGGACCTATTGATATGGTTTTTGTGTTCTGATATTCTAGTTTTAAGTTTTCTACCTGTCTGATTGGCATAGGATGTATCACAGTCTTTACATTCTATTTTGTATACTATATTTTTTTCAAATAAAGACCTCTGTGAATTTGGCACTCGACTTTTAATAAATAAAATTTTTAACACAAAAAATGTTAGTATTTTGTTTGTAACAATAATTTAGTTTGCAATTCCATATATTTAAAAATATAAAATTTTGAAAAAAATGGTTGCCACCCGATTTTGAGTTAGAGAAAAAACAATAATATATCTAGAGTCACACAGAATTATCTGTAACTGTTTGTTGTAGTGATTTTCCGATAGTTTGTAGTTGAACCGTTTAAAAGTTACAACATATAAACAAACAAAAAACATAATTTTGTCAAACATAACTGAGATATCTCAAATCCGCTTTTGACAAATTTTTTAGAATCGTTTGTAGTTGTTTGCAGTGATGTTCCGATTGTTTGTATTTGAACTGTTAATAATTTATGAAAAATGCATAAAATCTAAAAAACACAAGAATATAATATTAAAAAAAAATAACAAATAGATAAAATATAAGAACCATGAAAAATTATTAGTAATTGTGGAAAATACACGATGATAATAAAATACAAGATAAATGCAATCAGTTTTGTTTACTATAACCGATTTTTTTCCTTAAAATATTCTTTATTCTTAATTAAGTTTGGAATTCATTACATTTTAATTTCATTAAAATTAGTGTATATATAAGTGCAAAATATAAATTTCTCTATTTTCTTTTAATTTAAAAAGAGCATATATATAAAGCAATAAAATAATTTTTCTTTGGTTACAAATCTACATAATTTTTTATTCTTTAGAATAAATTTGTTTTAAAAAATTTTTGTAATACTTTTTCAATTCTCACGTTACATGCGTAGAATATTAATTTTTATTTTATTTTAAAAATAATTTAATGTAACTATTTTAAGACAGCACACACGTTTAGATTAAAATAGTCTTTAGAAAGGTAAAAATAATGTTTTCTATTAAAAAGAAGCATAAAAACAAAAAATATAGAAAATAAGTTAACAATATACCTAAGGCTCAGTTTAAAATATTCAAATAATAAGTTACATGGGCTAAAGAGCTGTGATGATTGTTGGTGTCAAATGTGTAATAATAAGAATTATTCATATTCGTGTTGGTAAAACTGTATTATATATGTTTCGACCTTTTTACTAACGGTCTTCTTCAATGTTCTAATCGGGTGACATACAATGTGATCATATCCTATCAATTATTACAAATCGGATTGGAGTCCAGATCTCTTCTTATAATGTAAAGCTCGCGTTTCACATTTTTTTAGTCCAGTCCAGTTTTATTATTGTTATTACACATTTGACACCAACAACCGTTACGGCTCTTTAGCCCATGTAACTTATTATAAAAAATAAAATATTTAAAACTTAATTTTAAGTAGTCAAATAATTTCGTACTACTAATGTATTTTAATGGTCGCATTTATTTGACCGACAATACACTTAAGCGACACAGTCATTTAACCGACAAGTACATTTGACCGACACTATTTGACCGTATCTAATACACGTACACACACACGCACATGAACACGCGCGCGCGCACACACACACACACACACATGCGCGCTCGCTTAGGGGAAGTTGGGGCAAGATAGGATGGCGGGATAAGACGGAGTATCTCTTATATCGCACTCGAATGCAGGAATCACAATCGAGCATACGCGTTAGATATAGCTTCTCGGTCGTTGAAAGTTACCCATGATCCAACGAAGCAAATAGCTAATAGCTTATTGAGTTAGACCGTAATTTATATTTTTTTGCGATTTTTTAATGATTTTATCTCATTTTTTCACTTGTGATATTAGTATCAAATTATAGTAGGTTCTTTGTAAATGCATGTGTTTCTGAGACAAAATTGAATAGGCTATAAGGTAAGAATATTATTTTCTACTTTCGTAAACAGTGTTTGGAAAATTATTTATATCACATTTTGATTAGACGAGAAAGGGCAAGATGGGGTAGAGGAAAGTAAAATAACTGCGCAGCGAGATTGTGCCATCCTGCCTGGCAATTGACCACAACCATGCAAAGCAATTTTTCTCTTCGGACAATTATAATAGCGACGTAGACCATCGAATGTTACTGAACTGACCTATATATGTATAATCTCACCTTTAGATAACTTTAATGTCCGTGTTCCGGTTAACAAACGGGTTAAAAAGAAAGCTTATCTGCTAAAGGAAACAAATCGTTGTAGTCTGCAGAACAACACAATCAAGTTAAGGTGTAAATCGACAAAAAATATATTAATTCTTCGACTGTATACGTGGATCTGAAACATTTATCACAATGTAACATCTTCTCAGGTTATGTTGCAAAAAACATTAATTATTATAAAATGTGAAATAATATTATAAAAACTGCAAAAATCTGATAGAAGACTACCCCGTCCTGCCCCACCTTTCCCTATCAGAACAACGCAACAATTTTTTTTTATTATTCATTATTTGTTCTTTATTCTGCTGTAAATAATAAAATACTGAAACTTATATAGATAAATACTGAAAAGTCAGGAACGTATTGAATGTTATTTAACAATGTAACTGTAAACGTCTATATTATAACTGTTATATTGTTGAGTGGGTAGTAGAAAATTAATTGTCGGTATTTCACAAAAAAGTTATGTTTATTATGTAGAAGATTAACAAGTCATGACAGATTCCGACTAACCTCTTTTATAGAAGTTTAAGTTAATCGAAACAAACACGGTTATTAATCATTTTCAATCAGTAGCCTGATGGTACTGGTTAGCGCAAAATTTGATAACCACGTTCTTAACATGATCTCTTATATTATATTCATTTCTCTTACGGCTCGTTCACGAACGTAACCTATCGTGATCGTGACACTAGCATTTATATTTTATATTTTCCGACGGAACATCGTTATTGATTGTTAAGATCCGATAATCTCAGGTGTTTGCAAGTCGCCGGTTCGCGTATAATACACAGGGCGATCTCGCGTTGCGCGTTTATTTGGCGCGAAACATTACTGTGTCTTTTGATATATTAATCATAATTACGTAATTACGCAGCTTTAATAAAAATTTTATATTTTTTCTGGAATTCTTTTATTTATTATCTTTTATTTGCTATGGTCGGCATTATACATAAATTATATATCTTGAAACAAAAAATAATTAAAAATTATGTATGATATTTCTTGGTTTTAATGTTATTATGTAATATAAATTGTGATGATATATATAGCAAGTCATTAGTAGTATAATAGTAAATAGAATAGCATAGCTAAAAGTCACCATACCGTTAATTGAAATTGGGCTAGTATTGGCATATATTACTAAAACAATTCTGAATTCTAATAGAGACACGACATTGATCCGTACTTCTTATCTCAATATCATGTTGGACCAATATTAGCCTATTAATATCGAAATTTTAGCCAAAACTGGGCCGTTTGTAAATTTTTTCCCCATCTAGGAACATGTAAAGGAAACACGTTTAGAGCATTGTATTGTATGTACACTTGTGTTTAACTATTTTTATCTCTAGTATCTAAGTTGAAGATCTTAGTTTAACTTTTTCTTAAAGCCAGTATTTAGGATAAAGTGATTATTTCATGGTACGTAAATGTAGAGGGATAGTAAAGGATGCAAGACAAGCAAGATACAAGTGTATAGCTCTTTTATTCTTTATTTAGTTTGATATCTTGTATATTTCTGTTTAGGATATGCGGCATTTTTAGCGAGCGGGATTTATGCCATAATACAGACGCTGCGTAAATGGAAAGCAGTACTTGTCTTTATGTTGAGAACACAATGTACACATATCTGCACTCTATTGTTGTCTGCGCATGTTAATCTCTTCAATATTACATTATTACTTTGTATATATATATTTATCGTTTTTATTCTCTAATAAACTTTATAAACCCATTTTGTAAGTCATTATGTTATTTCACATATTTGTAAATATTATTTGTAAATTATCGATGCGCCATATATCTTACACATGAGTCGTAAGTTCCACCACTTTTTTTATACGACAAAAAACAAGGGTTTTTTCCAAATTTTTTCAAATATAAGAAAAGAAATATTTCACATTGAAAATTTTTTTTATAGTAGTAGACAGTATGAAGTTTTCATTGGTATAATTTATTTTCCTTAAACATAGTAAATAATACTTGATAAATCAAGTTTTCGATAGGTGCGGCCTATATACCGACTTTATTCTTTTAATTTAAGCGTTGTCCAATTTTTTAATATGTCGCTGAATTGTCAGAGTTCAGTGTGCCGGGAACAATAATACCGTTGATAATTGAAAAATCTTGAAAAAAGTTTATCATCGCTCATACTTACTTGTGCATTATCATCGTCTATTAACTTCTGTAAAGTAAATTATTGTTCTGCTTCTTTGAGAGCTACTGTCATTCAGTGCGGAATTTGCGTAGGTCGCGATCTCCCACGATTGAGTGGGACACAGATTTAATTTTACTTTCGCTTAACGAATTCGCCACGTATAGCTTATTATACTACTACTGAGAGTGGTAATCTGATGAATATGAGAAAGTTCTAAAATATTGATTTGTCATGAGATTTCATAATGCCATGAATTCCATGAATTCATTTAGTTATGACTTTTTATAACATACTTTTTAGGAACGCACACTGAAAAAAATTGGTGTAATTAATCTGAAATATGGAAATAACTTTTGTATGACACTGAAAAGTATATTTCCCACTTTTTTCTTTTTTATTTTTACAATGTATTGCTCACAGTTTAATGAAACCAATTATGATTTCACACATTTTTCTGATATATTAATACTTATAATATTAATACTTATTAATACTTTACATGTTTTCCATAGTCTTTATATCCGATTGTGTTTATTTCTAATTATTTATAAAGATATATAATATAAAAAAAAAGAACAATTTTTACATAAATGTGATTTCTTGGAAAGTATTTAAAATAGGAGGCTAAACATTTTACTGAAAAAATTATTTTTCTTTATATATATTCTTTCTTTGTATATTTTCAGAAGTTTTTACACGCTAAATTTTTTAATAAAATAATTTCTTGTCTATTGTGTGAAGATAAAAATTATATCTTACAAATTTCTTGCGCTTTTATGAAAAGTCGTTCTTTAGTAAATAGGGTGCATTGAATATGAATATAATCTTAAAAATTAAAAAAGAAATTAAAAAATTATTCAGACTTACCATACATTAGCTTATTCCATATGCCAGCAATATTGGATTTGCTATTTTGAATGTTTGAAATCCAACTTAGATTTTTAATAAGCAACCCAAAAAATAAAATTGCATGATTTTACAGAAATTTGTTAAGTAAAAAAAAAATGTGCCAAATGGATAATAACTTGACTGTTTTCATATCTATAATTTTCGTTAAAATAATCAGAATAATTTGATTATTTGCATTCAAGGTGAAATAATCAGATAATTTTTATTATATGCATTTTTATTATTATTTTTATATTTACATTAAAAATAAAATCTGGTTGCATTAATTGAAAATCTGGTAGAGTCAATTAATATGTATGCTCGAAAATTGCCAAACCAGAATTCTTGTAAAAATTATGACTAGGGTCTGAAAGTTCGTGTCAGATTCCGTGTCTTATGTTATGCACCGTTACGTGCGAATTGTGTGTATAAGACGATCTTGTCTAGCAGAATTAGACTTGGAATATAAAAAAATTGTAAGTACGTATACCTTGCGACGAAATACTTCGAATCATCAAGAAAGAAATATATATGTTTGAGACTCGTAACTTGTGTAGGAAATATGCGAAAAAAATTCGGAAAATTGCAAAAAGAAGGATTTTCGCTTATAGAACGGAAGGTATTGATTGTATGGAAAAAAAGTTTTGTATAAAAAAATGTAGGTATTCGAAATATCTACATACCTACAAAATGAGATGGTGAACGTTAAGATCGGTTTATTAGATTAAGTTGAAAAAAAATAAAGATTATCGAAAAAGGCCTTTCTTTCACTCGCTCTTATTCATCGAGATGTGAACGCAGGACTTTGAACTTCTCGAAAAATGTAGCTCTCATTTTAACGAAACAAGTTCACTAAAGTTGCATCCCAAATGTTTATTAGTTTTTGCAAAAAGCTTTTTGTTTACTAAAAATTTGTCTGCCAAAAATTTAATTTTTTTCATCTTTAAGCAGTTGCACATCAAATTATAGAGGTAATTTTTCTTCTTCAAGAGTTACACTATCACATATATTTTGTAATAAAACAAATTTTTGCAATTAACTATTTTTAAATGGTTTTGAAAAGGGTTAGTATCTATTTTTCTTGTAAAAAAAAAATAGAATAATTCCGTTGTATAATATGCATTGTATCAAATAGCAATGTAAAGCACTCAAAAGTTGTTATTTTTTAACGAATTTTTAAAAAAGTTATCTTCCGATTATTTGAAGCCGAGATAATTTCTTTTTTTTTAATTACTGGCTGTAATTTTTAAGATTAAGAGCTGCGATTTGTATCGTGCAAAAGAAGAGTTAAATTTACTGTTTTAAAAATCTTAAATTTTTTCGACGAACAAATTCATCGTATAAACACTAGAAAGTTTCGGTATACGAGCGAGACAGCGTTAAGGCCAGCAAGAAGGAGAAGTACACAATAGAGTACATAATAGGTCTTATCAATTAAAAGAAAATTTAAAGATATATTTTTATGAAGAGGTATTATATACGTTTCGACTATGTATACTAATAAGGAGAACCTAGAGCACTCGGGCTTCACCGATTTTAATAAAATTTTATAGATGTGTAGTATTTACTCAAACATTTACTACAGTAAAATTGTGAGTTGCAATATTTAGGCATTCTCGAGAAAAAAAATTAAAAAATAAAAATAAGTCTGCAGCGGAGCGTTCGGCCGGACATTGACTGCTACGCTTGAGGTATCAGGTTCGATCTCTGAGAATAAGACTTTTCTCATTTAAATCTTATATTTTTAAATTGTCATGTACAATTTTTAAACCGCGTTCTTATTTATTTAATATAAAATGTTTTTTTTAATCAAGGAATTTTAAAATGCTTTTCTATTATTAATTAAATTAAAATTTCTTATGAACACAAAAAAATATATTTTGTAATAAAGATTTACAATCACTACATATCTCCTTAAAAACAGTAGAGAAATAACTAATTGTGAGAGGCTGCTATTAAAATACAATCTTTAGTTCACAATCAGTTAAGCGCCCCAATCTTTTATGACCTGTTAAAATATGCATGGTTTGCATCTCAAATAACAAATGAAAAAAGTCTTTTTAAAAACGTTAACGAAAATTGTTTTTCAAATTCTGTTAATAAAATAAAATGTAAAGACTACGTATGAAATGTCAATGATTTTATGTTTATAGTGCAACGAATCATTATATTTCGATTATTTTTAAATTACCACTCTAAAAGCTGTAAACTTACTGTAAAATAGTCATTGTAAATTTTTATTACAAATATATTTTTTGTGTTCATGAGAATTTTTAATTTAAATAATAATAGAAGAGCATTTTATTTACTAAGAGCAAATTATCTGATTTTAAAAAAATAACATTTTACATTAAATAAATAAAAATGGCTTAAAAATTGTATATAACAATTTAAAAACAAAATTTTAATGAAAAAGAAGTCTTATCCTCGAGGATCGAACCTGGAACCCCGTGCGAAGCAGTCAACATCTTAATGCCGGACGCTACATCGGCCGTTGACTTTTTTATTTTTATACTTTTTATTTTTTTTTTTTTGAGAATGCCTGAATATTACAACTTACTGTTTTACTGTAGTAAATGTTTGAGTGAATACTACACACCCATAAAATTTTATTGAAATCGGTGAAGCCCGACTGCCGAGTTCTCTTTATAAGTCTTCATCAGTTATACATCAAATTATTATTAAGAAATTACAACTATATAAAAACGCATATTGAAACGATTGAAAGATGCACAAACCTACATTAAAATTTATACCAAAATACGGAGCCAATACCAATGAGACAACTTAGCTTGAGCAAGAAAATCTTGAATTGCCGAGGGATGTTAAAGTCAAAATAAATTAATCTATATATAAAATTGTTCATAACGTAATTTATCGGTCCGAGGCGAGAATACCATTAAGTTAAATAAAAGCGTAATAAAGTGACGCCAAAAAGTTGATCTATGGATAAAATTAAATAAATAAATAAGTAATAAAGTCAGAGAATTAAAATAATGTTGTCCGGATGCTTTTCGTGTCTCTGTACGTTGTCTCTGTCCGTTAATAACTGACTCCCGAGGATGGCATGTGAGATTCATAACTGTAGGTCAATAAATAAAATTATTTATAATGTAATTTATCGGTCCGAGGCGAGAATATCGTTAAGCAAAATAACATAAGCGAGAATATCGTTAAGCTAAATAAAATAAGGTTTGTTCTGTTAAATTAAAGGAAGACGATTAGAAAGTAACCAATAGTAAAACTAATATAAAATATAATAAAAGAATAAAAATGTAAATAAAAAATAAATAACAAATGAAAAATGCAACAATCAGAAATTAAAAATAAAATAAATAAAGTGAGAAAAGAATCTTTGATACACTGAAACAGAGGGCTTTGTGTTGTAAGTGCTACGTACGAGTAAGTTTTTTTAAGATATTGAAATAGGAACCATCAAGTAATTCGGTATCTCTAATACAATTCAAACCATTTTTCTGTTCTTTGATATAAATTATTTCAGAAACGAATCTTTTGTGATACCTATTTTCATAGCCGCGAATCTTAATATTGTCCCGGTCCATTTTATGAAAATTATATAAAATTAATAATGAGTTCTATGATAATCGAATGTCTGCCTAAGTCTAATTTAATATTGTTTTTATGTTCTTTTAAGCGGGTTTTTAAATGTCATTTTGTTTGTCCAACATACATAAGAGGCATTGTAATCCTTACAATAAATCTTATTAACAACACCCATATTAGATAATAAAGGATTGACATCTTTTTGCACTTTAATTAAATTATTTAGTTTCTTTAGACAACGATAGCCCACAAATGTTTGTGACTTATCGATCACAAATGATGTTCCATCCGAGATTGGACTAACATAAGGGAAATCGATAAAACTCTTACTATTCTCGTGATCCTCAATAGTCACTGTATTATTTAAATTTTTCGCTGTTATTTAATTTTTGAAAATTGACAAACAAATTTTTTAATTTACGATTTATGTTGTCGAAAATAATTTTGAGAAGATAAATTATTGTCCAGTAAAATATTGATTATAAACGCCAAATTACTCATATATTAAACTTTAAGAATTAATTAATGTTAATTTCCTAGTGTTCATAAATGCGCGACTGAAAGGGTTGAAGCGGACAAAAGCGAGAGAATGCATTCAGTTTGATAAATGTTAATTTAATGTTCATAAGGCACAATTTAATTTCACAAAATATAATGGTAATTATTTAGTATAAGAGACCCAGCTCCAATCATGTTGACCTTGACATATGTTATAGAGGCAAGGATACTGAACAATTTTTCCTTATAAATTAATTAGCGCTCTCGTACAGTTTTCGAGATATATTTAGAGAAAAAAAAACAGTTTTTCTTAATTATTTCAGAAAATATTCATTTTTAAAAATAATGTGTCAAACAAAAAATGAAGCTTGTGACAAGCTCTATAAAAAAGATCATATACATATTTTACCTAATTCCAATACTTTAGTCGTTAAAATAGAAAAACTGTTTTAAAATGAGTTTTTTTAATTTTCAGTATTTTTCACACAGAACAGTACTTTTACACATACAGTATTTTTATGTCAGTATGATTGGAGCTGGGTCCCCTATACTAAATAATTATCCAAAGCTCATCTCCTCTCTTTCAATACGAAAACGCAAAAATTGAAATTTTTAAGGTGATCCCCGGGCATCACGAATGATTGGGAGCGCAGGGATTTTTCACGGCTTGAGAGTGCGCCTCAATTGCGCGCGATCAAAAATCAATGAGTGCTATTGGCGGTCGAGCACGTCATCTCGACCGCATTACACGATACCAAGCCCTCGTTATTTTGATTCTTTGCAAGTTCCTTAGCGCGGTCGCTCACAATGTGTACAACACGTCTCCGATGAGCATTCGAGAATATCAGAGGAAACAAACATTAATAGTCAATCCGTATGAAAAACAAATTCTCGAAGGTTTCTCGAAGCTCGTGTTATACACTGAAAATGATACAGCAATTATGCAATGCTCCTTTTACGATCTTGAACACCTAGCTTGATTGTAGCAAAGACGTACATGAGAGAAAGGTAAAAAAACGAGCACATATAAATGTTTTTAATCTTACAAAATTATTGTAAAAATGTATTTTAATAAATTTAGAACGTTTCGACTAAACTTACAGTTAGTTATCGTTAGCCTTATAATAAATTGTACCACCAAGACTGTTTCCTTGGTCTAAAGCGGAAAAGATAAAGTTATGTAGATAAAATTCTCTAATTATCGAATTGCCAATAAATTAGTTTCTTTTATTTTTCCTTGTCAATATGTAAAATTTACGTATGGAGATTTAATATGTACGATGTATGTATTGTATAATGTCAAACCAAGTTGAAGAAGCTTCTTATTTGCAACGAATGCTGTTTAGTCAAACATTGTATTCAGTAAAAATAAAACAGGATAAGTTATCTTTGCGAATGTAATCTAATCGAAGAATGACTACAAAGAGGGCATGATTACTTTCAAATTGTAAACATGAAAGAGTTTATTCTTTTGATGTTTAATGTTCTTAATTTACCAAAAAAAATAAAATGGAGGATAAAATCATGTTTTTTTCCTTTTTTTTAACGAAAAAAATGCGGATAATGAGGTACTCTAGTACTCTTAATTTTCTGGAAAAATAAAATTGAAGAAAAAACCTGGTTTTTCAATTTTTTTTTAATGTGGAAAAATACGGCTGTAATGATGATAGCGAATTTTATTAATGAATTACTTGTTTGAGTTCTTAAATATGAAAGAAATACAACCATTGTGATATAAAGGACAGTAAATTAGTATAATGTAATAATATTTTATTATTTCATTTATTATAGTCATGAAAAGAATATCATAACGATGTAATATAATAGAGAATATCGGTCAATTACGAGCAATTATAGAGTCGTATTTAAATAAAAGAATAGAGTTTTTCCCGAAAAAATGTATTAACGATCATAACGATGTATCTAGACTAATAATTAATTATGGCTTTACGGATCAAGTTTTTTCTCGCCTAATGGTTATTTTTGACATTTTTAATAATCATGCAATACAAAAAAAAATTGTTTTCTGAAAATCCTATGAGGACTATAAGTTACTCTTATTGACCCTCTTCCTTTATATTTAACATGAGTTATATAAAAACAATTTCTGTTGCAGAAGATGAAATAAAATCAGAATACTCTTTCGGAAATGGAAACCTAACAAGAGAAGAAAATTCACCCTCATAATGGAACCGTTACTTACGAGCAAGTTTCTTCGGGCTCCTAATTTAAAGAGGGGTCAGGAAAATATTAGGATACAGGATAGGGTAAGTAAATTCTAAACTCAGTATCATACACATCTCTCAAATCTTTCTAACCGGAAATCAAAATAGCCAATTATCAAATAAATTATTTTATCTTAGTATTAATTTTATCTTAATTATCTAAATTCATCTTAAACATCATCTTTAACATTCTTCCTTCTTACTTTTTAGTTTTTAATTTTATTTCAATGATATTTGTAATAAAAAGTAAAATATCATAAAATATTTTGTTTAAGTGCACTGTTTATTCTACGTTTAAGAAAGAAATGTAAGGTAATAGGAAAATAACGTAAAAAAAAGATATTAAAAGTGCCGGAGTATGTATGCGTGCGATTGATCAAATTTTGTATTACTTATGCTTGAAGTGATTTCCAACACCAGTTTTGATCTCTACTGATAAGGAGAGGATTAGGACTGTACAAAAAGTGGGATGCAGCGCATGCGTCGCAGGTCCCTTTGTAAAGCACCCCAAAATTTCGATTAAAATATAACTGTATTTTATTATTTCTAACCAAATTAATTTCTGTTTAATTTAATTTTATAACCTAAATATTTAGAATTTAGTAATAACTTACTGAAATCTTCATGCCGTGATTCAGTTTCTTTTGTAACATATAATGTATGTAGTATTGCGCTTAAATAACTTAAAATTATCTATAAAGGTAAATTATCTATAAAAGTAAGATAAATTGCAAACGTATCTTAGATAAGATATAGATAATTTAATTTTAAATTTATCTAGATAAAAGATAAACTTATATATCGTTTTATGTACTCAGGCAGCAATATCCAAAGAAATTAAGGGCATTCGCGCGTACGTCCTTACACAGAAAAAAATTAGTATCAAATCAACAATTCATTGTTTCATATAATAAGCATTGTTTCATATGTATAAGCAAGAATGTAAAATCTTCTTGGAAGAATTTATAATCTTAAACAGATATAATTTGCTTATATGAAAAAACAAAATTTTTTACTTACCAAGTCCTTTTATTAAAGGATCGCAAACTTGGTCCTAGTGCTACAACTGGCAATGATGCTTTGTTCAGGTTGGTCAGGAAGAGGTGTCGATTTTGCAAGAGCATGTGATTCGACATCGTCACTAATCGACTCATTGTCAACGACTACTGAACCTATTTCAATAGGTCTATCAATTACGCTAAAAAATCTAATTTATTGAATGTTTCGGAATTAAACGGATTCCTGGTTTTTTTCAAAACCCGCAATGATGTTTTGTGTAATTGATGTTGAAATAGCCATTTTAACAATCGCTGGGATATTGTGATATGTCATTATTTTTTCGGGATTATTTGTATTTAATTGTCACATGCGGAATTGTAGGCTTTCTTAAAAAGCCCATACACAGATACGTGTAAAACGAGGGATCAAGCACTATGGCAATTAGTGTACATTTCTTTAGAAATATATTGCGACAGTACAGTAATACTTTCATTAAAAAAAGCAATGATAGCAGTACTAGCAATATGCTAGCAATACACATCAACACATTAGCAATACTTGGCATTCTCGGCAATATTGTGCGCAACATGGAGGTAAGAAATAACTCTTACCTCCATGGTGCGCAATAGGTGGCAATATATGAGGTAATACAAGATGGCAGTACATGAAACAACAAATGACAACACTGTATTAATTAGAGTTCCTATAAGAACTCTAGCATTAATACAGCAGAATGCAAAGAAAAATGATAGTCTGTTTATAAGAGTCTTGTGCTACATTGAACATTGTGCATCGAAATATTTAAATATATCATTTGAAAAATCATTTTAATTTTAGATTTCTGAAGCGTACATTCGGTAAGCATTTAAGCATATTTAAATATATTAGAAGGAATATTATATCCTACTTCTACTATATTGTAATTATTATTAATTTCTTATCGCCTAGACCACACGCGGACAATCACGATATAATACGTAACGATATAACAACAAGAAATAAATATATTTGTTAATAATCACTCACGCTTGTTCATGCTCGCTGTGTGCTCATTTACCCATACTTGGATGTAGATGTTCTTGGTTCGAATTGGCTGACTTTTTATATATTTTTTGGTAAATATCTATTTTTATCAAAACAATAAATAAGCACTAATGATGGTCGAACGCTGATGTTGGTGCGTGTTAACAATTTCGTGTTTATTATACTTCCATTAAATATTTCCGTACGTTTCGACCCAAGTTTGGGTCATCCTCAGCAAATTTACAATCAACAAGGTCTCCCCCGCGTCACATAGCGTAGTCAAATGTACATACTTATTCGTCCGTCACTATCAGGTGGTAATCTGAGTGAAAATTTTTCTTGATCTTCTAAGATATAACGACACACGTCAATAACTTTCACTACAATAGATTAGAATTCGACACTGTTTTTTACTCACCATGTGAAGCGAGGCGAGGATTCATAAAAAGCACGCAAGATTACTCAACAAAATATACTCAATAAAATACAGGATTTTAAACATCGTCAATATAGTCACATTAACAATAGCACAATAATTATCGATCTCACAAATTTGAACGTTGTAACCGTTCTTCTAGTCAGTGTCACGGTCAAAATAATAATGATCTCCGGCTTAAGCTAGTAAGCTGTACAGGCGGTGGAATCGAGCGGATAGAAACATTTACAATAACACGTCGAAAATTAAAATCTTTCAAGGATACTAGTATAGGCATGGTGAAGAAATTCCGTGTCAGCTTGTCTATTAAGACCATTGTCTTGGCACTTGATATGCAACATTTTGGAAATCAAGCGTTTCCCCAAGAAGCGTTCTTTGTCTAAAATTAAAACATTCCCCCAATCAAAATCATGATCATGTCAATTCTATGTTCTGTAATAACTGACTGTGTATTTGTGTTCCATCTTATATGATTCTTATGCTCTGATATTCTGGTTTTTAATTGTCTACCTGTTTGTCCCACATATGAAGCGTCACAATCTTTACATAGAATCTTATAGACCACGTTTTTTTGAGATAGATTAGGGAGACTGTCCTTCTGTCCTCTAATAATGGACCCCAGTTTATTTAGATTGAAATAAGAAATTTTAGTGTCGAGATCGTTCGTAATATTTTTGAATTTGTTCAAAATTGAATGGGTATACGGAATAGTGAACCATCTATTCTTTTTTGTACTTTTATTCACTGTTTCGTTGTTCGAAATCCTCTTATCTTGTATTTGTTTCATAAATAAGTAATCCAGTCTAGAGTTTATGGTATTAAAAATAAGGTCCATGGGGTAATCGTTGTCAAGGAGAACTTCAATAATCATTTTTAAATTATCCCGTTGGAATGTGGGATGCGACAACAAAATTGCTCTGCCCACCATGCCCATAATTATACCTTTTTTTGTGAGAGAGGGTGTTGAGACAAAAAATTGAGGTACTATATCTCCCCGAGAATGTGGGTTTATGGTACCAGTTGAACTCCAAATTCATGTGTCTTTTTACCAAAGTCACTTCAAGGAAATTCAATGTGTCATCCCCCATTTCTAATGTAAACTGTAACCTAGGATGGAAAGTGTTGAAATTTTTTAAGACCAAATCCTCAGAGTGGCGCGGTATGGTTATAGCTACATCGTCAACATATCTTACGTAAAAAGACGGTGTAAAACCCACTCTCTAGGGCCCACTCTTCTAAATCCCGCATGATTAAATCCGCAATTATTGGCGAGAGGGGAGAACCCATGGGTGTCTCAAAATTCTGTTTATAAATAATATTATTAAAAGAAAAGTACGTCGAGTTTAAAACCATTGTTACCGCCTCTATAAGCTCGTCCTTAGGTATGCTGCAATTGACTGAGATATCTTCCCATCGTTTCAGCACACTGTTAATAGCCAAATCAATCGGAATATTAGTAAATAAAGAAATGACGTCAAGTGAAATTAAAACATGATCACGGTCAATTCTAATATCTTTCAGTTTATTAATAAGTTTAAAACTATTGTCAATATGGCTAAAAGTGTTTGGAACATTAGTGGAAATCAATTCTTGTAAAAAGGCGCTAGAGAATACAAAGGGCTGTCAATGGATGAAATAATTATTCTAAAAGGAAACCCTGGTTTATGAATTTTGAGGAGCCCATAAGCTCTCGGTAAATTCCCATCACTACTATTTAATTTCCTGTATGTGACTAGTGATATAAATTCTTTATTCTTCCATCTTGTCAGCAGATTATTTAGATTTTTTGTTATTTTTATATATTTATTTTTATATAATCCTAACAGAAAAAAATTAATAATTTTTATTAAAACATTATATTGTGTGTACTACTATTAACAAATTTTATAAATTTATCGATGTCAAAAATAAAAATATTAAACACATAAGTGGGTCGGAGAGACCCCATATAATGTTTCGAACACTTGCTATGTAAAAACGGAATGAGATAGGAGGTTCAAATCAAGGGGTAAAAAAAGTTTGAAATCTCCTCTTTCGATTGATATAGTTGATCAACTTTATTGGTCAACTAGAATTCAAGCGGCACGGCAGCAAAGTTTTGTTGGGGACTAGGGACTACCATTGTGTGTGAGCGAAACTTTTTTGTGAGTAATCTTATATAAAAAAGCCGGACAAAATACATTCGAACAGGTCCGTTCGCGTATGTTACTCGCATATACTCTGTCTAAAGTTAGAATACTACATAGTACCGTGGAAAAGGGGACTTCTCCTAAATACATTATAAAATACATTAATTTTCAATTTTAGACACTTTGAGTTAATAAAAAATATCTCATATTCGCCTTGTTACATAAGTATATTTTTTCGTAGAAATAACAATAACATAATTTTTTTTGAAACTATGACTCTTTAGCTTTAAAACGCCGTATTGTAAAATCCTTAAAAGTTTTTTTGTTGCAAAGATATAATTTTTTAAAAGAAAAGTGGATTTTCGAACAATTTTTCATTTTTGCTTAATGATTTTTCCTTTATAACTTCACAATAAATCATTTTTCAGCAATGTCGATTGTGCAGTCATATTTCTAAGATTCTGAACTTTCATTTGAAAAAACAAATTCTTGAAAAATATTGATTGTAATCAAAGTTATAGCTTCTCAAAGTTGAAAAAGTCTCCCAGACCCGAAAATGTGTTTACGCATTTTACGGGATCGATGTGTTTAAGGATTAACAAATAATTAAATAAAAGATTCGATTTATGCAAATTTTGTAAAAAAATAAAGCATATTTTCTAATATTTACGAAAAATACAGCCAACCTTGGTATAATTTAAATATAATATCAATAAAGGCATCAATATAATTAAACATAATTTACATAATACTTGAAAACTTATATAATATACTTTAAAAATATCCGTGTAGTCAAATGTGATTATTTATTGCATATTATTATAAAATTATAATATTATTTTATTATGTAGTGTGTAATATAAAGTAAATAATGAAAATATGTAAGTTTAATATAAAAGTAATATTGTTAAAAAATGTATAAAACCGAATTTACGTTTGGAACAATTATTGGTGTATCCATACCGTTACAAATAACAGGAAATAGCGCGGTCATATGTTGCGTATGTACGTGTCTTCTAATGGCAAGCAGTTAGCAATCCATTCTGCTGTGTGCATAGCTTCATACGGAATTTCAAATCATTTGGGTAAAAAGTTAAAACACGTACACAGAGAGAGAAAGAGAGGCCGTTATTTAT
Organism: Solenopsis fugax; assembly: GCA_003595255.1. NCBI lineage: Eukaryota > Metazoa > Arthropoda > Insecta > Hymenoptera > Formicidae > Solenopsis > Solenopsis fugax. The sequence goes on along the minus strand of QKQZ01004815.1, from coordinate 2,871 downwards.
TGAACGCTCTGTGCAATTATTCAAGCGCCAGAGGAAATAGACATATATGTACGTACAATAAATACACAACAGAACAGTAAAATTAGAATAATAATAAGAAATAAAGATAATAATAAAATAAAATAGAGATACAGTAAGAAATCAAAAGAGAACTAAATACAGCATTGAAGAAATGTTTAACAAAAACAGCGAATATCGAAAATACTAAAGTACAAAAATAGATCAAAACTGTTAGAAAACAATTATGTGTACAAGCTTAAGCAAAGCCAGGTTTATATTTGCAAGTGAATGGGCGCATATGGGAGCATTTAAGTGTGTGCATCTGTAAATAAGCGCAATTAACTATTTAAATTCAATAAGTAGTACCAGTTTTCGTTTAAAATCTGCCAGGAAAGTTACTTAATGAATATCGGATGAGATCCCATTTCAAAACCGCAATGCAATAGAACGATTATTTGTAAAAGTCAGTGATATAAAAGAGCAAAATCGAAAGGTACAGTGCATTAATTCGAAGGTGGAGTAGTAGATGGTTGACTTACCGATGCTACGTTTTAGCACACTCAGTATAAGCTAGACTGTGGCATCGTCTAAGTCAATCATCTACTATCCCACTTTCGAATTAATGCACTGCACTGTACATTATACTGTAACTTTCAAGCCTTATAACTCGAAAAGTACTTAATGAAAAGTAATTTATTTATAGTGTTTCGTAAAGCTCTTGACATCAGCTATTAGATTCTGGAATCAAAATAGAGTGTTCCAGTAAAAAATTGATGTGACCGTGACTTGACTTTGGCGGCGCCATCCAAAGTCAAATCAATGGTACCTTCTTATGTCCCCCTTCAAACCCTACAACTTTTATTTGAAACATTTTCTTATATTCAAATTAGTAAAAATCAAGCTAAATTTTCTTATATCTTTTATAATTTATCAGATGTTTTGATGCGAAAGTTAAAATGGGACATCTTGTATATTTAATATTACTTAATCCTTAAACACACCGATCCGGAAAATTACGTTAACACATTTTCCGATTTGGGAGACTTTTTCAACTTTGAGAAGCTGTAACTTTGATTTCAATCAATATTTTTTAATAAACTTTTTTTTTTTCAAATGAAAGTTTAGAATCTCAAAAATGTGACTGCACAATCGACATTGCCGAAAAGTTATTTATTGTGAGGTTATAAAAGAAAAACCATTAAGTAAAAATAAAAAAAAATTGTTGAAAAATCCATTTTTTTCTTGAAAAAATCATATCTTTGCAACAAGAAAACTTTTAAGAATTTTAAAATACGGCGTTTTAAAGCTAAAGAGCCATACTTTAAAAAAAAATTATGTTATTGTCATTCCTATTAAAAAGTATAATTATGTAACAAGGCGAATATGAGTATTTTTGAATAACTCAAGGTGTTTAAAATTGAAAATTGATGTGTTTTATTATATATTACGGATCCTGTGCAGAAGCCCCTTTTTTCACAGCATTAGATTCTAACTTTAGACAGAGTGTATACACGAGAGTAACATACGCGAACAGACTTGTTCGAATATGTTTTGTCTGGTTTTTTTATATAATATTACTCACAAAAAGTTACACTCACAGACAATGATAATCCCACAGATCCCAACAAAACTTTGCTGCCGTGCCATTCGAATTCTAGTTGATTAAAAAAGTTGATCAACCATATCAATCGAAAGAGAAAATTTCAAACTTTTTTTATCACCTAGTCCGAACCTCCTATCTCATTTTGTTTTCACATAGCAAGCGTTCGAAATATCATAAGGAGTCTTTTAGACTCCCTAGTGTGTTAAAGCTCGAATTCAATTCAAGCATGTTAATAAAATACGATACCATATATTGTGTCTATATTGTGGTAGAACGTAATATTTGTCGTATTGGACAGCTCTGATGATGAGCCGTCGAACGAATAAAATGACACCATTAGGAGGTCAGAACTACTTTCGGCGAGGGTTTGAAGAACTAAACCTATTTTTTCTTTAATGCTACTATTATTATCTACAAAATTATATATGATTGATGACAGGACACGAATGGCCAAACATGGGCAAAGTTCTTTTTCAATTTGATTAAATAAATTTCAAATATTTATGTATTTCATTTAATTTCTCTTTTTTTACAGAATAATTAAAAACTTACAATTTTTTTGTAGCAAATAAAAGATATTTTTAAGAACTAAAATTAGACTTTATATTTTATAACAATGAACCTTGTAAACAACACGTTATTACTCGCGATGAGACTATAAGTATGAACATTATTTTTATTATTACTTTAAATATTATTGAATCGGATTTTAAACGGGTATTCTACTGTGACATACTGTTTTTTAATCGATTTTTAGGAATTTTTTGCGGAAAACAAGTAAATTACAAAAATTTTTTTTACATTTTATTTGTTACAATCATATACTTTATAAATAAAATTTATTTTTTAAATAAAAAAATGAGAGATAATGGAGTAATGATATATCCACACACAATTCATCTCTGATTCGTTGGTGTCTACGATTCTGAATCTCATAGTAAATTGAAGTTAAAAAATCAAACGGCATTTTAATCAGTACACTTGCGGCTATCATCGATACTAAAATTATTAATTTCGTTGAATAAATAAATAAATGATACTTGTTTAAAAAAAATAAGTTCAAATTTGTCGTATTTTTATTTATGTTTTTGAACCTCCAAAAATAAAACATTAAGTTATCAACATAATTTTAGTATAAAAATAAAATATGATTCAAGCTCTATTTATGCAAACGCAAAAGTGTAAACAGGTCAATCAAGAGCCATAAAACTTACAAGGAACCGATCCGAGGTGTCCACCTCCGATCTTGACGAGCTTTTAATATGTTA
>QKQZ01004813.1:0-26372 GCA_003595255.1 Solenopsis fugax | reverse complement strand
CTATTCGTTTATTGTTTGTTGTTTTTAAATACGAGAGTCCTTGCCAATTAATATTTGTTTATTAATTAAGATAATAAAAAATTAAGAAATCATTAACTAACATTTATTTGATTAATTATTTACTTATTGTATTAATAATTTATCTAAAAAGCAATAAAATATTCAATAATTATTAAATAATAATAATGAAAAGATAAGGACACTGAAATAAAACTTCCTTGAATTTTTATAATTAATATATTTTTATTCATAGCAGTTATTAAGTTTTACTACTATGTTATTATATTATTTGTGTTGTTTATGCTGGTTAATTAGTTATATTTAATAATCCTCTTGAGGCTACATTTATTCTACATTAACTTACATCTCTTAATTCTAATTTATTCTAAATCTATTTGTTACGCTCGCACATACGCTCCGCATAATCTATCGCTACTCTTGCTCTAGCCTACTATCTCTTTTTGCTCTAAGGACTTCCGCTTCTGTTTACAATTTTTCTAATACTATTAATATCTCCGCTTATTCACTCATTCAATTTCTCTCACTCTCACTCTCTCCAACTCTTCCTCCTTCTCTCTCTTCCATTCTCCCTTCTCTCACCCCTCCAGCCACTTTTGCCTGAGTCTACTCATTTCTTCCTCCTTCATCCTTTATTTTTTTTTCACCTTTCTCAACCATTCCTCTTCTTCTCCTTCATCTCCCAAAATCCTTCCACAGGCCTCTTGCCAAGCTCCTCCTTCTTCCTTCCATACTCTACACTCCTCCTAAACATGTTTCCAGGATTTCAATGCTCTCCCACACATAACTTGCATGTTATTCTATCTTTCATCTTCCAATATCATCCTTCTATCATTTCGTTTCCTAAATCTCACTAACCTTCTCCATCTGCTCTTTCCCCAATTCTTTTTCAGATATTTCGCAATTCCCTCTCCCTTTATTCATCCGTATCATCTATTATATCTCGCTTTTCTGATTTTTTCCTATATCTTCTTTCTGTCTTTCCCTATCCCTATCTCTATTTCATCGAAACTCATTCCTTCTTCCCTCCTCTGTCTTTCCAAATTCTGTATTACAACTTCTCTCTTTTTAAAGAATTAATCTCTCTCCCTCTCCTATTTTGAACTATTCTTTCTCTTTCCCATCCTCTCCTTCATCTTTTTTAAATACATCCTTCTTCCATCTTCTTTTAATCTTTTCTGAATTCACACGCCCTCCTCTCGGCTCTTCTTCTCATCTTCTCTCTCTGAATTTTCTCCCTCACTAAATATCCTGGTGTTCTCCCTTTTACCTCTTCGATGATAAACGCGCGGACGGACATTTATTCGCGATGAGACATATGTTGACGCACGGATGAACATTTAAATGGATTCCTCAGTTGATGTTCGTGGGTATTTAATTCGCGACAGGAGTCTATGCGCAATACGGATATTTTCGCGCGGATATTGACAACGCGACTAAGTTACCCACGTACGTTCGGAAACGATAATGTTTTCGTGCAAGTGCCTCGATGCGCGGTTGTTGACGCGGGAATACGTAGCGAGCGCGTGGCGCGGCATGGATCTTTAAGAGAGCGCACTGGTCGATGTTTCGAGGATTGTAACGGGAAATCGACAGCGGTCAAGAACCTTGGTGGCGGTAGAGAACACTACCGATTTTCTATTGCTCCTGATGGTCAGACCAGATGATGGCCAAGAACCTTAGCAGTGGCAAAGAACACTTTACCGATACTGCCTGTTGCTTCGAATCGGGAGTTTCTTGATTAGAAGCAGGAATGAACTCGCGGCGCGCCCTTATATATCGAGAGGCTCGTATGCTCGTTTAAAATTCAGTTCGCCTTATCGCTATTGTTTTAAGCGCACCGGTGGTACAGACAAGACGGCGCGGGAACTTTTCCTGGTTACTAGTTTGGTAATGCGTGTGCGCACGAACTTGCGACGCGCTTGATTATGCTACTACGCTAACGGCCGCCAGCTAGCTTAATCTTCGTGGAGGCGATTAAATTGGCGCACCTTGCTGTTTAAAGCTTGGCGGAGGCCTCCGGCTGATGTTCGCCAGGAACGATGCTCTGCGTTTTTGGAGATGCATTGTTACACATTTATTTTATAATAAATGCATATTGTGATTTAAAAAGAGTTGTATTGTGAATAAAAAAATCCACTTATCGAGATTCGATCTAGCTATCTCGTGGTTACGAGTCTGGCACGCTATCACATGCTCTTCAGTTAAGGGTTCTACTCGAACTGCTGGTAGGGCGCGCGGAAGTTTTTAATATCGATTTTCTGACAAACGCTTGAGTATTCGCATCATATCCCTTTACCCAGTATTATTTGACATGTAGACCTATCGCTACAACGAGTTTCGTTGAAATCGATTATTTGCACATCTAGTCCTTTTATAAGTCTAATTTTAGATTAGTCTGATACTCGTGATGAATAAGAAGAATTCAACAGTGTATCTTCGTATAATATAGTATATATTCGTTTGTATTAAAAACTATTTCTATTTTATAAAAATTTATTATAGAATTTTCGTTTGAAGCAAATATTGCAATTCATATCTACATAATTCATTTTTAGCGGTTTTTTTTCGAAAAATTTCAGTAAAAAGCGGTTTTTACCACACACATTGGCACAGACTTTAATAGAAAGTGGAATTTTGTCAACCATAAAATATTAGCATACATACAGCTCTAGACATCATATTGGCCTAGTTTACACCGTTAAATCGATTTTATGTGCATCATGTTGGTATGAACTAAACATTTCATACATCCCTGTTTACATCGATCCATCTCAAAACAGATTAGATTAGGTTTTTGATCCAGATAATGTTCTTGTTGATTTTAGAGTGCAGTTGTGTGTAAATGTTGGACGATTTATGAAAAAGCAAAATTCAAACATACGTTCGTGTTTCATCATATATTTCTCCACGTCGCACTCTTTTTGCATAATATTTTTGCTTTTGAGATATAAATCTTCTAACTTTAACATAAACCTGAACTGAATTTCGTATACGTTTAATCCAACTTATTTCAGCAAATGGCGGATTTAATATGAACCAATCATTTACAGCACGCAAGGATGTAAATGATACGCGTATCAAGTTAGTCTGATACTCGTGATGCAGAAGTATCAGATCAGAGCGCATTAAAATAATTCGCAAGCATTTACACCGAACCTATCAAACGATATAATGCAAATATAATACTTAGTATACATATCAAATGTTCGATGTAAACTAAGTCATTGAGAGTAGGTGGAAAAATTTCTTAAATTTTTTCGTTTTTGGCATGAAGTCAATCGGTTTGAATTATATTCATGCTAAATAGTAATTTTGGAAAAGGAATTTCAAGGCGATGCTAGAGTCATCTGTATACGCGAATGTTTTTGGAACAACAGATCTGTTTATTGACACGGATTGAAAAATCCTCTTGCAGAATGAAAGTGCATACAATAACGGAGGGTGCAGACTATTTGATATAAAAAACGAAAAAATTATAAAAATATAGTTTTGTTAGTTAACATTTGCTACGCATAGAAATTTGAGACTTTATACATATAAAATAAGCATAGTACATCCTCGGAATTACAACAAAGAACAATTACTGCTCTGTTTTACTCTTCAAACTGATTTTGCACGCCAATTTACACATAAAATTTTCAAATCATTTCTTTTATACTAAAGCTTCTAGGTTTCAGAATAAACCTAGAAGCTTTAGTATAAAAGAAATGATTTGAAAATTTTATGTGTAAATTGGCGTGCAAAATCAGTTTGAAGAATAAAACAGAGCAGTAATTGTGTACATGATAGTTGAGAGATCTTGCATTAGATGGCGCTGAAATTGAAGACAAGAACAGATAATGTATTCATGCGTTCGACAAAGAGCGTTAGCCTGCTCGCCTGGCCTTAGCACTATTTTTCTTATTTCTTCGCCTCGCGTGTGACCATGTACGGATCGATTCTCCATCGAAGAAAAATCTGCGATACCGACGTCGAATGAGTTCGGCCGTTACTCCAACATCTCCTTAAATCTGTAAAAGCAATTCGAAAAATAGTGTGTTGAGAAAGCCACGTTTAATTAATAAAACATAACGACTTTATGATTTCCTTGAAAAAGGTATTTGTCGTGATTATAATTAAAAAGATACTTATGAATAATATAGAATCTATTGCATTAAAGAATCTATTATGATTTATACAAGGAAATCACTCGTGTAATATTTTTCTTGAAAATATGGTATCGGAAGTTGGAAGAAAAATTTTCATTATCAGAAGTTATTTAAAGAATTCATTGATGCTAGTGCCATTTTCTGAGACAAACTGGTTCGTGGAAGCAGATGTAACCAGGATCAACTTTGAAATTTTTAATGATATACGTTGAGTAAAAAATTATGCTTTTTGCTGTGAGTTATGAGCCACTGGTAGTATTAGAAGACGATTATAAGCAATAAAAAATGGCTTTTTTTTTTAAAGCAAGTATGTGTTTTCTTTATACCAATTTATTTATCTTATTATTATTTATTATTCTGTGCATAAAAGTATTAAGATACAGTTGCCAAAAAATGAATAGATTACGAGATATTTTATATGTCCAAATATTTTAGAATAAAATATAAAATAAATAGGGGAGAGAGGGGCAATTCGTTGCGTTTTTTTTTCTTTTGCGTCTCCTGAGTCCTGTATTCGTTTAAAAAAAGAAAAAGTTGGACGATTTGAAAGGTTGAACCTTCCCCTTCACAATGCCGTTATAGATAAAACATAGAAATATACTAGAGTCCGTTTGGAGCCACTTACGTGTTTGAACGTGTTTGCTCGTTACTGATATTTTTGTAACCGTCGATTGCATCATAATCGGCCTGCCGTGACGACTGCTGTCGTTCCGTGCCTTGATTTCCTATTATTGCGTTTTTGCATTGTGATCGTGAATTCTTAATTTTGACTTTCGAGTTCCAACTTTGTGTACTTTGTATTCTACATTAGGATTTTGAATTCCTCATATACTTGAATAACCACATTGGTCTTTGAGTTATGGTCATAACGTTCCCGAATCTTACCAAGGGAATGAGTACCATTTAAATTAACTGAACTGAACGGAAATGTACTTGCTTTGAACTACATATAAAAATGTCGACCAGTGCCAAGTATTTCGAATAACCCCAAGCCCGGGGTAACTCGTAACCAGTCCGGGAATATTCTGAAATTTGTGTTTTAAGATGAAAAAATGTAAAAAAACTGTTGTTAATACTTTGTTTTATTAAAATAAAAATATATAGTATTATAAAGAAATGTTACATACAAAAAAAATACAAATAGAGAGTGACAGATTTCCTAACCTATAAGCGTCATTCTTTAACGCTTTATAACTTTTTACCTGCTTAAGAGCAACGATTTTTCATTTATATTTATGTTCTATGTATTAAAATATACAATATTACCAAGTTTGAACTAAATCAATGAAGAACTGCTGTTTCCTTCAGTTTATCTCAATGTTTAACGTGTGTAACGTAGACGTGCGTAACGTAGGTTAGGGTTACCCATAAGGCGCTGCAATCAGTATTACGAATAACCCCAGTGTTCGGTATTACGAATAACCCCGACATCAACTGTGGGCATTTTTGCGTATGATCGACAAAAATAAACATCACACAGCCAAAAATAAATGTTTCAAATACATTCAACTGGACACGATACATTCAAAGTTTTCAAAAAGAATCTTATTTATACAAATTGAAATAAGAACGCCTTGTACGGTCAAGCTATATTTTAGTGCTTTTTATAAATTTTACTTGTGTGATTTTTATATACCTTTTTCCCTTTAGGCCTCAGTAGTCGAAGTGGTAAGATGTCCAGACCGAAGATTCGGGAGGTTCCAGGTTCGAACCCTGGCTGAGGTGATATTTTTCGCAATAAATTCTTTACAGTTTTTTCAGGGGGGATAAGGGGTCTAACATCAAGATGCAGGTTAACATCGCTAATTATTAAATTATTTCTAATTTAATAAATGTGATATTACCTGTTCATGTTCAACTTATAGCTGCGTTATGACCGGAAAAGTTATTCGGCGCGTAGTCGGTTGAATTTGAAAAAGGTATATAAAAATTACACAAGTAAAATTTATAAAAAGCACTAAGATCCAGCTTGACCGTACAAGGCGTTTTTATTTCAATTTGTAAGTATTACATTAACGGTCGAATATCTCCAATTTTAAATCTTATTTATCTTACTTATATTTCGAAGAAATGCTGACTGTCAGATTCTACTTCGACCGTCGCAAAATACATTTTTTACTGCCACGACTTCAATATGATGCCGTCGCCAATGAAACTTTAGCAGCGTCGTTACATTAGAACGCGTTTACAGTATTTAAAGTAAATTTTTAACATATACCCATACAAAGACATTTCCATTTTTACGAATTACCCACCCTAATGAATTGCCCCTCTCTCCCCTATTGATTTTTGATAACTTTAATACTTTTAATTGCAAAATAATTAGGAGGACAATTATATTATATTTAAAAAAATTAAAATTACAATAAAATATCAAGTTATAGCTCCTCAAATTTAAATCAAAATAATAATAGTAAAGGGATGTAGGAGCAAGCCGGATCGACGTGCTGATATAAACAGTGCTTCAAACGATATACATTCAACGATATACTTTAATGTCTTCTAATGATCCTCTTGAAATGATTTCTGTCAGTCACAGGTACGAATCTTTTAATTTATTTCTGGACGATTTACGAATTTCCACATGTTACTTCCGGATTAGTTATTTATTTCTTGGATCACATTTGGACATTTTACGATTTTTACAATACATTTTTAGATTATTTATTTTAATTTATTATGTAGTTTCTATTGCTGGACGATTTATGAATTTTCACATTCTACTTTTAGATTAATTATTGATTCTTTGGTTCACATTTTATAATACATTTTTAGATTATTTATTTGATAACTTTTACTACTCGACTCGTTTAAATTTTTAATAGATATGACTACTCTCAGCTTTCACTATGCAAATCACGAATAAGACTTGCAGATGACTGACAGGGACGGAGATACTTTGGCCATCTAGTCCTTACTAAGACTTCGGCGTAGAGCATAAACGAAGGGGTTACTAGGCGAACTTTGCATAAAAATGTATAACGACGCATGCAAGTATAACTCATCATCTTACAACGAACCGAAACAATTTTGCGTTTTATGCGAGCGATAATTATCGGGTGAGGCCCATTCGGACACATCGTTGATTGGCTGCTTTAATATAAAATTTTCGGATTGGTAGTACAACAGGAAATACCTAGGGACCGGCCGATGTGAGTGGATGTGTCCAATTGCACTGTGTCTGTTTGGGACGCTCCCTAATTATTATATCTATATTAACAATCATATATGTATCACTGAAGATGACCGCATTCACGGTCGAACTTTGTTTAGTATATTAAAGTATATCGTTGAATGTATATCGTTTGAAACACTGTTTATATCAGCACGACGATCCGGCTTGCTTCTACAGTCCTTTACTATTATTATTTTGATTTAAAAAATTTCATGTAATTTTATTTTAAAAAATATCGATAATTTTCATGTTGAAAAATCAATTTTTTCGAAAATTAAAGAATTTTACTATTATTTGTTTTCTACATCATACCATTTTTGTGGGAAATAATTTTTTCTAACAGTTCGTGATCTTATATTTCTGTCAAAATTAAAATGAGACACTTTAGGGGAGAGAGGGGTAAATCGGACCTATTTGCAGTTTTTGTTCTCTACAAGGCGTACGTAATGTCTAATAGTAAAAACGAAGGTGCCATTGAAAAGATAATTTAATTCCCTTCATTTTTGCCGTATCTCTCACCTGTGTTGAATTATAATGGAAAATGTAAAAACACTTTTTCTAGTCCGATTTGGAACCAGTAGTAGTTCCAAATCGGACCACTCCCTGGTCCAAATCGGATATTTCTATTTTTATCGACTTTTAAATAGAATTTTAAAAGATTTTAATGTATTTTTTTTTTAGTATTGAGTAAAAACGAGTTATTTGACAGTAAAAAATATAAATTTTATTTAAAAAGAACAAATTAGTGACAGTTTATATAATTAGACGTTTCCTGGTCATGTTATAACATTGTTATTATATAATTAGAATAATTGAAATTACAATAATAAAATTACTTATTGCGAGTTTGATGACTCATAATATTTTATTAATTTAACATTTCTCAGACCAAATTTGGTCGGCCGATTACTAGTGCTACGATCAGATTGCAATTTCGATGTAAAAGTCCAATTTGGACACTAGTCCTTTCGAACTTTGGAACAAAATTTACAATAAATCGTAAAAGTAATCACAAAATGATTGATATTTTTGAATTCTACATTCTTTAATTATTTTAAATCAATTACTTTTCAAAATTTTAGTATCTTTTAAATAATGATTTAAAAGAATTTTTTTTTAATTTTCGCACGATGGCTGAAAATATATATTCGCATCTATTCTATGAATGTTATGACAGAGAACTGTCAAACTGCTGTCACATGTTCGATGTCTTATATGGACTTTACATTATAAATGGCGAACCTATTTAACTGTATTCATGTAAATTAAAAAGATATCAAAAGGTTAAAAAGGTCTTATTTGGAACACGGTCCGATTTAGCCCACTCTCCCATATATAGGGTGTTGTTAATGGTTGTCCCTACGTTTTACCATAAGAGATGAGTTATCGACTGCACTTGTTTATGACGAGTTTTTTAATTCATCGATTGATCAATTGCATTATGCATAAATGCAACTTTGTCCTGTAAAAGCTGCATTTGCTCATAATGCGATTAATCAAAATCGATGAATTAAAAAACTCGCCCTAAAGTCGGTAAGTCATCTCTTATGGTAAAACGTGGAGATAACCATTAACACCCTGTATATGTGTAAATTATTGAACTTATAGAAATATAGCATATAACATTCTAGTTCGAATGCTTTTTAAATGCTGACGATATATATGATTTACGATCGACTTACAATTAGTAAAAAATGCTCATAAGATATTTTTATAAAAAAAAAAAATGTATTTTTCATAAATATGTGTACAAATAATTCAATAATTTTGTTATTTTTTTATGCTAATAGCTTAATATGAATTAATATTCATTGTATTTTTTTAGATCGAAGTACTATGTTGATAGCAGTGATTCAATTACAAGTATACATACATGATGCTGAGAATGGTGTGTCCAAAATGCCACCATCGCCTTCCAGTTTTGGGATGCTGTTTAAATTGGAATGATGAAACTAACCAAAAGAAAATGAAAGAAGAGAAGGAAAGAGAGGATAAAAAGGAGAAGAATGAAGAGGAAACGGAAGAAATAAAGGAGGAAGAAGAGGAGAAAGACGAAAATGAGAATGAGGAGGTAGAAGAAGAAGTGGAGGAGAAGAAAACGGAAGAAGAAGAAAAGAAGATGGCTGCTACTTTCTGTTCAACGACAGCAACCTATTATGTTAGTAGTCTCCCAGTGTCGCACGGTTACACCAGTGACAATAATTATTTTATCAATCCATCTACAAATATTCATGAGCCCATTTTTCAGTCACATACTGTCAACTGCAACCCTAATGTTGAAATTACTGGTTCTGATAGAATGGAACTTTTCTATGACTACGATATACAAACGTCGTCGATAAAACAAAGTCACTGTCCGCTGTTAAAATCACCAGTATATCAATCAAACGATCAAGATTCTTTCATTGCGATGACAGAGAATTTTAATTATAAAATAGCACCTTCGGAGCAATGTGTCGTTAGTACATGCGAGCCCACCGGCGGCAACGTTACAATCGCTACATCCGATACACAGTCAGGTGGTTGCCTAATACAAAACACAGAAACTGAAATTCTGGTACAAGCTTCGCAAATCAAAATTCAACCGAAGCTTACTGGCGGCGGTTGCCTCGTACAGAAAAAACTGTCTGCTGAAGATGAACGATGGACGACATCGAAATATACCAAAAACTTCGCGCTTGTCAATGATAATACTCATCGGACGTTTGTTACTTCAAATGATTGTTCAGAATTGTCTGGGAACATAAGAGTGTTATCATCTGAAGCAATACAAAATAACGGGAATAATGATATAATAAGCGCTGGATCAAGGCAGCGAAAGATACCAAATGTGATCAAAACAAATAACTGCTGCGATTGCAAAGGTACACTTCAGCAGAACCACTGCCAGTATCATAGACGACTATTTGATGCATCTCTCACGGATAATCATAACTCATTGGTGCTGGAGCCGATTCATAGCAGCGTGCAATTCCGAGTGAACGCTACTGTACAACTACCCGCGAACTTGGGTCAATGCACGGTAAACATCACAGCGACAACGGCAACACCGCCGAACCAGGTTGTAGCGATGAAGTTACCAGATCGTGGTAGAAACAATTTTCATGGAGGTGGTATTGTGCAACCGAATGAGTTGGACTGCACAATAATGAATCGAATTGTTACAGTTGGAAATAGCAAAAATCATAATAACATTGAGCAAAGGGAAGAGGCGCCAACTTCGGATACTATTCCAAATCCACTATCCTGGTTAATACCGACTTCTTGGGGTTTGGACACAGATGCAAATAGATTGCGCGAAGTAAAAAGGTTACTTCAGATTTGTGGTTGGTACCATGAAGGTATCAGTTGGCAACAGAGCGAAAACCTCTTGAAGGACGCGTCCATAGGTCGGTGGCTAATGAGAGATAGTTCGGACAGCAGATATACTTTTGCGGTATCTGTAAAAACAGCCAGAGGACCTGCTTCTATTAGAGTACATTATTTCCTGGAACAGTTTCGGCTCGATGCCGAACCAAGATTAGCATTGGCATTGCCGTTCTTTAATTGTCCTATCAAAATGTTAGAGCACTACGTTGAATATTCTAAGAAGATGGATGAGCATCGTAGAGAAGTGTGGGTCGATTATAGTGGACAACTATACAGTCAGATTTATTTGACCAGTCCTCTTGTCAAAGAAGTTAGATCATTATCGCATTTGGCCAGACTTGCCGTGAATCGAAGCAAGTTGCCTACTGACTGTTTACCACTTTTAATTAAAAACTATATTACGGAGTATCCATATACACTTTGAGTGTGTAATTACATCACACAATGCGTTATCTTCCGATATATATGTATGTATATATAATATATATATATACACACACACACGCACACGTGTGTGTGTGTGTGTGTGTGTGTATGTGTGTGCGTGTATGTGTACACACATATACAAAGGACGTACCATATTGATTTGCACTTTTAAATTTCTCACACCCTACAATCCGCATTTTGTCCTATCGTGCTTGTCACTTCGTTAGGGCCATGATTCGCTAACACATAACAGTGTTAGAAGTGTAATCCGTGTCCACCACAGCATAGTTTTCTCGCCCTTATCAGTAGCCGAGAGGGCAGCATGAAAAGCGATCTTCAAGAGCAGCGATGGACGACGTGGTTTCTGTGGAAAGAGGGTGTGGGTCACCGCTAAGATACACAGTCGACTGGTAGCAGTGTGCGGAAAGCATGCCTCATCCCAGAAAACCGTTTACAACTGGTTGCAAGATTGAAAAGATGGTCGTATGTTAACAGAGAAAGGGATCAGTGCCGGATCAGTGACCGTGATGTCAGTCAACATCGCCAGGGTGGAAAAGATCCTGGACAACAGCGTTACTCCTACGTGGTCAGCATTTTGCCAACTTTGAAGATCTGCAGGCCACTGTCCAAGCGTGGGTGCGCAGCACTCCAAAAATTAGTACCGGGAGGACTTAGAGACTTCCATATTGGTGGCGCAAGTGCATACAGCTCAAGGGAGACTATGTCGAGAAAGGACCTACCTACCAAATTGTAACTTCTTTGTGTGTGTAAAAAAAATAAAGTGTAAATCAATTTAGTACGTCCCTAGTATGTATACATGTATATATTTGGTTTTATATATGTACCCAGATAGCAAAATCTGCAAACAGATTGTGAGTAGAGTATGCTACCAATTTTTAATGACAAATGCAATAAATTTTATAACAATCTAATATCTGACTATGTCGACAAATGGTCACTAGAAATCTAATAAAACTGCTAACATGCTATGCCAATAGATTGGCAGCAGGAGAAAGCAGCTTTTGCTTTATTTTTATTGCCAATTTGTCGTTAGATTGCCCACGCAGATCATCGATTTTTGTCATCCATGTCAGCAAGCTGATGACAGATTCTGAGAAAACTGACCAAACAAATGGTAAAGAATCTCTACAGTTAGTACCGGGATCTTCAGTTATGAATTTGTTGCCAATCTGTCAACAAACCGCTAGTTTTTGCTATCTGGAATATATGTGTATACAGGATGTCCCAAAAAGCTCGGATCCCCTTTTAAGAGTGGATTCTTTGGAACATTCTAAGAAAAAAATCCTAATACAAAAATGTCGAGGATACAATGGTCTTCAAATTATTCACGATTAAAGTTTACGAATCCCAGAGCTGACATTTCGCACGGTTAGGCATGATGACATGACAAGGGGTGAAGGTACTACAAGGGTATCTCTTGACATTGAGATTGTCATATAAATACGCAGTGACATTTTTATTAAGATATTATTTCTATAGGAAACATATTTGTACATTACATATGCATAATTAATGTTTTCAACAAAATATTAATTCAATAACAAGATGTTACGATAGCCGTTGGATCAGCTGTCAAAATAAATTCATTACCATGTTCATATAATAAGAACTTTTATGGTAATATATCGATAATATCGATAATTTATGTTGATATGAAAAAGATTGAATATGTTGATAATATGTCAGCTCTGGGATTCGTAAACTTTAATCGCGAATAATTCGGTTCTTAAGTCGGTTTTTGGTAACATTGTCAATCGATAGAATACATTTAAATTTGTTTGTAACTTTTTTATTTTTGCAGTATACTCTATAAAGTTACAGCAATTTTAAAACACAGTTGGGCATCTGATCGTTCGAACGCTCCGGAATTGCCCGAGATTTTCCGAACTCGAAGATGACGTCACGATGTTGTCCAAAGCATAGTACACAGTACTCGGTACAGCTGTATGCTCGATTTTTATTTAATTTGGGCTGTGTATATCATAACAAATAAATATGAGCAAGTTGACTAGTTATCGATGGTGTTTTATGCCCTTGTGCAAGAACATAACGAAAAGTGCACTCACAAAGTATTTGTGATAGTTACATGCGAAGAAGTAACAAGAAAATTGCGATTTCGATCATTGGCTTGACATCTGGATGAATTAACAAAATTGATTTATTTTTGTTATAAGGATTATTTTGTTGTAAACGTTCAATATTAAACTATTATTTCCATTACTATCTGTAGTTCTAAAGTTTTGAGGTTATGAGAATGGTATCTAACAAAGAATGATTGAATATTATAAACACGGATATCACTTTTTGAATTGTCTAAATTTCTAAAAAAAAGATATTAAAATCTGGCTCTCTTGCCAAAAATTCATCCCAAGTAGAACAACAAGTTAAAATGACATCAAAATAATTTGTAATTGATCAAAAAATGATTTTTAATAATCATTTTAAAACGATTAATAATCACTTTGACGTCATGATGATTTTTTGTTCCGCTTGGGATTAAAAAGCCGTTTTTATGACATGTTGTACAAATGATTCTTTTGTTGATATTTTCTAGCTAGAGATGACATGGAAAATTACGTTCGATTTTGTTTAATGGGTGGACCTAAAATTTGTTCATTATTATTTAATTTATCATTTTTAATTGATTTGAAAATAATGAGCAACCATATAAACATTGTTTACGATTAAATAAACTTACATTACAGCTTATGCATTCTTAACCTCAGCAGCGTTGAATTTGTCACTTTCCTCAATAAACTCACAGACCATAAATGCGACTATTTTAAGCAAATTTGTTGAGTCAGCTTTAATAAAACTTGATTCTAAAATATTTACCGTATTTGACGCAACTTTTTGTTTATAATTCGATGAAAAAAACTGTGCGAAACTATCACGCAGCAGAAGGCTCGTAGCGCGCGGAAAAGAAACAACATCGTGACGTCACACCAATAGCGTTGCGTTTTCATCAATTTGATTTTCCATGAACATTTGAACTTTATTATTAAATAAATATAAACAAATTAATTGATTGTATTTTAATAAATCGTTATCATAGTACTTATATTTTGATAAATCAATTAAATTTATCAATTTAAAAATTTATTTACGAACCCAATTTGAAAACTATTATACCCTCGACATTTTTGTATTAGGATTTTTTTTTAGAATGTTCCAAAGAATCCGCTCTTAAAAGGGGATTCGAGCTTTTTTGGACGCCCTGTATAAATAAGAATTTATTTTTGTATACTGTAATACGGATTCGCTGATGACTTATTTTTCGATAATGAACCGATTACTCCTTAAAATGTATTGATTACATTGCGTGACACGAATTTTAGACCACAATCCAAACAAAATGATTCTTATAGATTTTTTGTTGCTGAAAATAAATCCGCTAATGAAATTGTTCTATCACATCATATTTCAGAGAAAATTAGACTTAAAGATGACAAAAATGGCATTTTTGGGTACTTTTGAGCAAAAATAGTTAAAAAATGTGATGTGATGAACAATTTTATTTACGGATTTATTTTCAGCGATCTAAAATCTATAAAACTATTGCATTAACTGCTTTATGCAAAATTTACAGTTAAGGGTTAAAAGAAAAAGGGATAATGGTCCGATTATACTTATAATTACCTGCACAATTCGTCTATTATGAATCAAATATAAACAATCATTGTTTCACAAGGATGGCAGAAAAATAATGCGGGGCAGTATTTACACGTTTTATTCTCGTAGAATTCAATGATGCTATTAAAATTTATTAAAACCAAATTGTTTATATATTATTTAAACAGTCATTGTTGAAACTAATTATATTTGATACTTTTACTATGCCTTCATAATCGGCAATCACAGAAATCGTTATGTGCAGATGAGTATTTAATTGCGTAAAAAGACCATTTTTCCTTTCTTTTAAGGCTCTTGACTTTTTGCACGGTCATTTTAAAGTTGTGATGTCATTAGCGGGAAATAACACATAAGAGTTTTTGCTGTGGCATTTATAAATAAAGAAAATTTGGATAAAACAGAATAAACAGACCGCTTTAAAGCGTTTGTAAAAATCGACTTTAACTATCCTTTTCTCTCCTGACAGTCAGTCAGTAAATAGTCATAAAAAGTACATAAAGTGAAGCCTACTCAGATAGGAAAACACGGATAGCTTTGGAAATGAGTGAAAGATATGCTTTTATGTATAAAATTCTAATAAATTTTATTTGCAGCCTATTTTCACGAATTTGGCAAATACGAGATAAGTCACATTTTCACAATGAAACACATAACGAAATGACATGCAAGACAAAATTTCATCGTCAACCTGTCACGTTTCACGCCTATTAGTTCTAATTATTTCCGCGGCGGTACGTCGCTACCGTCAACGTGAAGTTATCGGCTGAGGAATTAGGAGCATTAACTACAATTATAAGTTTTAATTTGTATAAAGCAATAATACATTTGTCGCAATTGACCACGTTTTAATTGACCACATTGCTATTTTGGACCGGGAACATGATGAATATTAACGTTGTCAATCGCGACAAAAATTCAAATTGGATTATACCTTTCGGGTTTCGCCCGTAGGGAGGCCGGAAACTCTCCAGATGAATCTTATTACGCTAAGAAATACACATTTACATTATTAACTTTATTTGTTAATAACTTTTTACCAAATAACTTTAACAAAAACAAGCGACAGCTGAAATATCTTGAAGGTCATTCAGGGTCATGACCTTGATAACCTAACCTAACCTAAGGTCATAGGAGCGGGGTTCTCTATTCGGTATATTTACCAATAGATGAATTTTATAGATTTTAGATGGCTGGTAAATGAAATTGCTTTATTACCTCATATTTGAATTATTTTAGTTAAAAATTATCCAAAAGTGCCATATTTTTGGCAATTTTAAGTCCAATTTTCTCAAATATATGACATGATACAGCAATTTGGTTTACAAATTCGTTTTCAGTAATAAAAAATCTATTAGAATTATCTTGGTTAGTTCGTGGTCTAACAAAATTTAAATTTGTCATAGTGTTATAATCATTGCATAAATGTCAAAAAGAATTGTAATTTGCAAATGTAATTATATAAAGAAATATGCTCATAAATGCGCGCGCGTACGTGGGTCTGTTAATGACATGTACATATGCGTAATAAATAAGTTCTGTTGAATAAATATATTAGAATTTATTATATAAGTATATAAATGTATATATTAGGTTGCTCGGAAAGTTCGTTTCAAATTTCGCGCGCTCCGCGTTATTGCGTAATTACTGAGAGCAGGGGCGCCACCGATGACTTTTTGTTTATTTTCATACGTTTCCAAATCTGTGATCTCGCCAAGATAATCTTAAAGGCCCTCTTAAGTGTGACCATTTCAGTAAAAATCATGTAAGAAGATGGAAAAGCAAAAAGTTCATTTTCGCCATGTGATGCTTCCAACGTGACGCTTCGCAGACGCTGAATGAGATGTGCTCTACATTTGGAGATGCCTGTGTCATTCATCAGATGATTCAAAAGTGGTATCGAAGGTTCAAAGATGGAGATTTCAATGTGGAAGACCAAGCTCGCTCTGGCTGTCCTCAGGAGACTGACGAAACGCTTCTTAAGGATGTCGTCCACGAATAACCATCAGAGAACTTGCTGACACTCTGCAGAAGTCAATTTCCATCGTGCATCATCACTTGAAGAAATTAGGATACTCAAGTCAACTGGATGTCTGGGTGCCACACGAATTAGGCGAAAAGCAATTGATAACACATGTGAACATCTGCGATATGTTGCTTCAACGGCATCAAAACGAACCTTTTCTGAAAAGGATTATAACGAATAAAACTTGGATCCTATAATATTAACCGCAAAAGATCGTGGGGAACCAGAGACGCTACTTCACAAACAGTAACCAAGCCGGGGCTTCATCCAAAAAAAGTCCTGGTGGGATTTCAAAGATGTGGTGTATTACAAGCTTCTTCAGCCGAAGACCATTAATGCAGAGAAGTACAGCCTCCAGTTGGATAAATTAAAGGCCATCGCACAGAAGCGTTCTGCATTGGTCAGCAGGCGTAAAGTTGTCTTTCACCACGCCAGATCTCATGTCGCAGTGTCCATCTATAGAAAGTTGCTGGCCTTTGACTGGGATGTTCTTCCTCATCCCCCATATTCTCCCGATATTGTCCCATCTAACTACTATTTCTTTTCTTAAAAAATTTTCTTTGAGAAAAAAAATCGAGTCTTTGGAAGACGTAAAAATACACCTTGATCAATTTTTCGCCAGTAAGAACACTTTGTTTTGGAGCAAAGGCATTACGCAGCTACCTGAGAGATGGACTAAGGTCGTTGAACAAAACAGAACATATTTGCTTCAATAAAGTTACTGTGAGAATAAAATATTGCGTTCTGAACTTACGTAGAAAATTTGAAACGAACTTTCCAAACAACCTAATATATATTTATATATGTATATATGTATACAGGACGAATCTTAATGGTTGACCCAGATTTTTACTCCATGAGAGTATCGACTGCAGCAACATTATTTTGGCTTTAAGCGTGGTTTAAACATATATCTGTCTTCATTTTTCTTTTTAAATAAATAGAGACACATATTTAAGTTTCATTCAGGGCACAAAAACTCTTATGAAAAAATGTGTACCAGCATTGGTAGCGCCATTTAGAAGTTTGCCTCCAGAAAATGGGAACTACGTAACCAAAAAGGAATATAGCGTCACACAAAAATCGTATGATTCGAGGTTAAAATTTTCATCTGTGTATATGAAAACGCCATATTGCTTTTTGGCTACGTAATTTCCATTTTTTAGAGGCAAACTTCTAAACTGTACTAACGCTGATACACATTTTTAATACGGGAGTTCGACTATCCTGGTTTCACTTAAAGCTAAAATAACATTTAGTGCAATCAGGTCTAAATCGATTAGATATACAATCGGTAATTTGTTTTTCATAGGGTAAAAGTCTGGTTCAACTTTAAAATTCACTCTGTGTGTATATATACAGGGTGAATCTTAATTCCTGTGTCAACGTTTTACCATAATAGATGATTTACCGACTGCAACTTTAAGATTCACCCTGCATGTGAATACATGTATATGGTACATTCATACAGAAGCTGCGTTTCGATATACACTATCAGTACTGAAAATCTATTGTTCACGTTACGTATACTATAGATTTTCAGTGAATTTCGGAACATAGCCAGAGTAAATCTTACAGTTGCAGTCGGTAAGTTATCCCTTATGGTAAAACGTTGACACAGGAATTAAGATTCATTCTGTATATATATATATATATATACAAGGTGTTCCAAAATGAGCGGAGGTCCTTCTATGAGCGGATTCTTCGGAATATTTTAAATCCTAATACGAAAATTGAGGCTATAATACTTTTCAAATTATAAATGATTTAAGTTGACCAATTATAACGCCTAGAATTCGTATGCTCAGGCATGATACATAGCATGAAGATGCCCTTGTACATTTTCGACTTAGAATATTCCGAAGAATCCGTTCATAAAAGGATCTCCGCTAATTCTGGGACACCCTGTATACAGGATGAGAAGTCATGAGAATCCGGACATGAAAATATTTTATTCAAAATGTGATTTATTACAGAGAAAATTAAAATTACAAAGAAATGCTTTTATATTAAAGTTAATAAATCCTTTTAGAATCCTCTCATTCAATATAGCTGCCCTGCATTTCGATCACCGCCTTGATCCTAGCTCTAAAACGCGAGCATGCTGCCTTCAAATGGGCCCGATCCATATTCTCAAATGTTGCCTAAATAGCGGCCTGGAAGAAAACTACGTTGGAGACTTTTCAGCTACCCTTTTAATAATGTCCCAAACGTTATAATACAGAGGATTTAAATCTGGACTATTCAAAGACCAGAATTCCTTGGATCGAAATTATGTTATCGGAAAGCCAGTTTTGGTCATCTGTCGTACTTTGAATACATAAGACGTGTATCACAGGTTCTCTTTGGCGATTCGACGCATGGTGGCCTTACTCACCTCCAATGTGGTGGACAATTTTCGATGCGATACCTCTGGGTCTTCCGAAATGAGCTCTTGGGCTTTTTGGATGAGTCCTGGAGTTCTTGTTGTTTTTATCCTCACTTGTTTCTTCCTTGCCGGACGGAACCTTCTTCGGATTCCTCTGAAGCCGCACATCTTTAGGTAACATCGTAGACTGTTGATTTTAAGTATCTGAAAAACTTTATTATTTCCTTTAACGTCCTTCTGATGCGCTAACTTTCAATTATCGCTATCTTTCAATAATACCCCATGCTATTCATAATTGACTTGATTATTTTGAGGTTAAGAATGTTTCACTAATGCATCTACTTTAATGCCAAATAGCACCAGGTAACTTTAATATAACGGAAATTTCAAATTTTATTTTGTCCGGATTCTAATAGCTTACCTTTTATATAAGAAGTTTGATAATTAATGATTAAACTCACACATAAAAGTAGAATGGATTAAACTGAGTCGAAAAGTCCTGTACCATTTTGCATTTTTTGCAATAATTAACCCTTAAACACACGAGTGGGCCAGAGAGACCCTATATGAAGTTTCGAACGCTTACTATGTAAAGACGGAAGAAAATAGGAGTTTCGGACTAGGAGGTAAGAAAAGTTTGAAATCTTCTCTTTCGATTGATATGGTTGATCAACTTTATTGGTCAACTAAAATTCTAATGGCATGGCAGCAAAGTTTTGTTGGGGTCTGTGGGACTACCATTGTGTGTAAGCAAAATTTTTTTTGTGAGTATTTTACATAAAAAAAGCTGGACAAAACACGTTCAAACAGGTCCGTTCGCGGATGTTACTCGCATATACTCTGTCTAAAGTTAGAATACTATATAGTGCTGTAGAAAAGGAAGCTTTTCCGAAATATATTATAAAACACATCAATTTTCAATTTTAGACACGAATTAATCAAAAATACCTCATATTCGCCTTGTTACATAAGTATATTTTTTAGAAATGATAATGACAATTTTTTTTAAAGTATGACTCTTTAGCTTTAAAACACCGTATTGTAAAGTCCTTAAAAGTTTTTTGTAGCAAAGATATGATTTTTTTTAAAAAAGTGGATTTTTAGATATCCAAAAATACCTCATATTCTCCTTACATAATTATACTTTTTAAAAGGAATGACAATGGCATAATTTTTTTTTTAAAGTATGACTTTAGCTTTAAAACGCCGTATTTGAAAGTCCTCAAAAGTTTTTTGTTGCGAAGATATGAGTTTTTGAAGGAAAAGTAGATTTTTGACC
Organism: Solenopsis fugax; assembly: GCA_003595255.1. NCBI lineage: Eukaryota > Metazoa > Arthropoda > Insecta > Hymenoptera > Formicidae > Solenopsis > Solenopsis fugax. The sequence goes on along the minus strand of QKQZ01004813.1, from coordinate 5,909 downwards.
ATATTCTCATTTTTTGCTAATTGGTTTTTCCTTTATAACTTCACAATAAATTATTTTTCGGCAATGCCGATTATGCAGTCATATTTCTGAGATTCTAAATTTTCATTTAAAAAAAAATGGTTGAAAAATATTGATTGTAATCAAAGTTATAGCTTCTCAAAATTGAAAAAGTCTCCCAGACCCGAAAATGTGTTTCCGTACTTTACAGGATCCGTGTGTTTAAGGATTAATAAGTTATTTATAAAAAAATCCGAATTTGCTAGGTCAAATCTAAGTGCGTGATGAAATGCAGCCATCCAGCAATCAAGGTTGCTAGAAGTGCAGAAGTTGTTTATAAGCGGCATTGGAGGGATGCGTAGAACACCAAATATTTTCTCGTGCATTTAGTAACGATAACCGCTGGTTAGTCGTATCTCTCCGTGCGCTTACATTTAATGGTAGGTCGGAGGAATTCAGTTATCTTATCTCATAAATTAATAACTCTTTAATTATTGAGAAAATCGCAAAATAGTACAGGACTTTTCGATTCAGTTTAGTCCATTCTATTTCTATGTGAGAATTTAATCTTTAATTATCAATTATCCTGTGTACATATATAATACACACACATATGGTACACACACGTGTATACAGGTATACTTACGATGGGATTATGTTCCGAAATTACGATCATAAATTGAATTGATCGTAAGTTGAATAGCATTTACATTTAATATAAATAAAACATTATTTATACAAAATAATTATTTTTATACTGAAATCGATGATAAATCTCGAATTAGGAAATGATAAAATAGTTTTGTTTAAAGATTATATTTCTTTATGTAATATTTGCTATTTTAAAATTAATTTGTAATATAAGTTAGCCATTATAAAATTTCCGTGAAAAAACCAGAGTCACAGACGCAGTGAGGAGGATAACATACCTTAAATGGAATTGGGCTGGATATATCGCAAGGATGCCTACTGAAAGATGGACCAAAAGAATTATGGAATGGCGGCCTAGGCAAGATGCCTTCAGAAGCAGGAGATGTGCACCAGCTCGTTGGACAAATGTTATAATGCGAATCACTACAAACTGGATTCAAGAGGCGCAGGACCGAAATAAATGGAAAATATTAAGAGAGGTTTATGTTCAGCAGAGGACAAGACAAGCTGTTTGATGATGATTATAAAATTTAGCTTAAGCATACTTTTTCAATATGTGAACAAACAATACAATTTTTTTAAATATATGAATTTTTTAAAAACATAATTCTAATATAATAGTATTATTAAATTAATAATTTAGATCACTGGTTAACAAATATTTATTAGTTTCGTTATAATCTACAATATAATTTTTAATCAGTACCGGTTATATATCGTAAATCAAGATAGTTGAAAAAAGAGCGATATCTGTACATATATATGTATGTTGTATATAAAATAATAATAAATTTTATTGCAATAACTATGTTATTATTATGCATATTCAGTTTATATAATTTAAATACGTCATTTCAAGTTTTACTAATGTTAGTCTTTGAGAAAAATATTTTTTGTACAATAAAGGACGAAATATCATTTTTATTTATATTCTTTGGTCACTGCAATATGTTTAACATTTTTTTATATATATGAAAGGATTTTATTACATTAATTACATAAATTGAGTGCTCTATATTTTATATCTTATGTTATAAAAACTATTACGCTCGCAAACGAGAGATACACACACGCACTCGAATTCTCACATATACTTAGCACTCGCGTCGTTTGTAAACATGAAAGAAAACACGGAAGTCTTTAAGAACACCAGTAACTCAAATAATACAAGAAATGTATGCTGTAATATCGTGAACAAGAAACACAACCGTCGAACTTGACAGTGCTTGTTGATTATCTCGATTATAAACGCGCTGTCAAAAAGACGATCTTCTTCTCAGTATACACGGGAAATCACGCCAAACGCATACTCGCTCGGTTAGGTTCGTAAAAAAAATCCATCAAATGTCAAAATTTTATAAAAATTTTACCAAGTTGCACAGCGTAAAATAAAAATCGCACACAAATGCAGTTTACAGCATTCGAAAGCGTGAATCTTTATTTTCAATTTGCGTAATTGTTGAGCGTTGTACGATTTTTTTTCACTGAGTTATTCGACACTGAAGCAACAATGGTTTCTTTTGTTTCAATATTGAACAATTTGGTGAATAAAAATCGTACAACGTTCAACAAGTACACAAATTAAAGGTAAAGATTCACTCTTTCGAATGCTGTAAACTGCATTTGTGTGCGATTTTTAATTCACGTCAAATAAACTCGCAAAATTCGTAACATGTTTTGCCGCATCTTTATTTGTATCCGTATAGCTCTCTGTTTCTCGGTGAGTACAGTGTGGTCATGTTTGCGTGTGCTCTGCATTTGAGAACCATTTTCTGCTGTTCGATGCCCTTCGGGGCCACTTTTTCCAGCTCTTTTCTGGCAAGGCTTCTATTGTTTGCATCTCTGTTGTGTTACTGCATGTGCAAGCTGTTTCTGGTGGGTTATCTTGGCTTTTCTGCAATTGCTGTGTTCTTCCTTGGTGCTCGGTGCTGTGACCGGTGCGGTCAACGCTCGAGCCTGTTGGCATAACATGACGGACCAGAGCGCACGTAACAATGGCGGGGTAAAGGACGGCAACACAGGCAAGCGTCGCATGTCTACGAACAAAGCTACCGGTTCGTCTGGCTCGGTGTGTTCTGTGGAGCGATCGGTCGGGATAGACGCGTCGCGCATTAATGAGATGCAAAAATCTATGGATGCATGTCACAATAATATCGCTAAGCTATTGCTCTCAAGTAAGGAGACTCTGGATAGGAGAACGCAATTAGAATCTCTATTTCGCTTTTGTAAGGAAACTTTTCTTGTTGTCGTCAGCTTATTTAAACTTAGCTGCGAACGAACAGTCTTCGGAGCGGGTTACGATCGAAGGCGTCAGGGGCATAATTGAGGGGGCGCTTGCTAATTTTAAGATTTCGCTATCGGAGCGTGGAGCGGCGGGAGATACAGCGCTAACTTCAGGAGCGTGCGAAGCGACTGAGATACCCACGTACGCGAATGTTACGGCGGCTGGCAATTCTAGGGGGAGCGGTTCTAGATTAGTTGTAGGGCAAAATCAGATGCTCGAAGTGGCCAAACTGTCCAATATTCTCGTAATACCAAGAGAGGAAACTGACGAAAGGTTTACATCGTCTAGAGATACGAGGAAAACTCTTCACAAGATTCTTAAATCATCTGACTATAACCTAAAAGTGAAGAGCTTACGATCGGCCCCGAAGAAGGGTGTACGTATTGAGTCTTTTTCTGCGGACTTGGAGAAATTAAAGAATTCGAGCGCTCTGAAGGGAGCAAGCCTTAAGATCGTTGAGGAAACTAAAACTAACCCTAGATTACTGGTTCACAACATTCCCTACGGTTTATCAAAGGAGGAGCTCAGAAAGGAAATTGCGGAGCTGAACCTAAAAAGCCTTGATATTTCTGATTTCAAAATTGTTCACATCTTCCAAAAAAAAGAAAATAGGAATACCACTAGCTGCGTGTTAGAAGTTACACCAGAAATACGTAATAAATTGATCAAGGATAGGCAGCTTTTCATCGGCTTCTACGCTTCTAGGGTTACAGACTACATCAGAGTGATACAGTGCTTTAGGTGCCTTGGTTTCGAGGATTTTGCAAAAAACTACAGATCATCGCAGCTTTACGGGCATTGAGCAGGAGCGCATGAAACGAGTGCATGCACAAAAAGGAGCGATCCTCCGATCTGCGGCAATTGCAGACGTTGGACATCTGTCACTGAAATTTCATCACATTCCGTCCTAGACAGTAAAAACTGTCCCATTTTACGCAAACGGCTTACGGATAAAGCTGTTGTGCCCCGTGAGGCACGTTAGCAAAATATGTTATATTTCTGGGATCCGTGTTGCGCCCAAGGAGTTGGAACTCGCGGGAAGGCAGCGTTGACGGGTTGTAGGGAAGATGAACACTTTTGTTACCCAACGTTAATATATTTATTGTATTGTCTTTACATTTGCGGTATAAGTATCGGTGCTGCTTCGCACTTATATCTCTGGACGACCCGGTAGTTTGGTCTTGCCGCGTTATCGCCGGATTACGTTACGAGCTCGACGTGTGATATCACGCACGGCACGTACCGGTCGGCTGCTAAATTAACTCTCCCGTCGCTTTCCGCTTTGGCCGTTCCTTTTATTGACAAAAATGTCAGTAAAGCTCGGCCAATCGTATTCTTCTGCATGCTTGCAGATCCCACGATCGCGGAATCGCGACGCAGCATTTGCTGACGTGTGATAGTCTTTCAGACAGGACGTTTGAAAGACTATCCGCGTTTACGTGCTTTTTTCGCGTCGAAAACTGGAATCCGAGTTGGTATAGCACACGAAATCATGCTTGATTTCGTGTTGCTATGCGGGTTGTAATACCGATTACAACAAAGCAAATAGCACTAATTATGGATAATAATCGTATGGATTCTCAGAATCGTAAAGTAACTGAGCTTGATGATTTGCAAATGTGTCACGTAAACTGTCAATCGCTGTTTGCCCATTTAGATGAGTTTCGTATCTTCTTCGCTTCGCATAAGTATCATATTATCTGCATCTCTGAGGCCTGGCTTAAGCAGCCTCTCGATGATCAAATGGTGGCGCTCCATGGATACTATTTGATTAGGCGAGATAGGATAGGCAAGGGGGAGGTGTACATCGCTAATTCCCTCCAAGCCAAATCGTACAAGTCGGGAGGATAAGTATTCTAACAAACCTGAATATTTGATGGCTGAAGTTTATGCGTATAACGTCAAACTTGTTGCGGTTATCTATCGACCACCCCATTGCGGTCATCTCTCGGAGGTCCTGAATATTTTCACGGATCTTTCAGTCTCATATAGGCATTCCGTCATATTTGGTAACTTCAATGCCGACCTAAATTCACCTTCGACTCTGAGCAGATCTTATCTTTTGTAACCGCCTCAAGCCTATACTTAGTGCCCTACGGTGCCACCCACCATACTCGCACATCCTCTACGGTGCTGGACTTGTGCATCATAGATGACGAGGAGAAACTAATTGCCTTCAACAAATGCGATGTGTATTTTCTTTCAGCTCATGAGCTGATTGACATTAAGTATAAAATAAAAGTCGAATGCCGCTGCGGGAGCGTTAGGAGAATCAGAGATTTCAGATCCTTTGATGTCAATGATTTCTTGTGCGAACTCGAGACTTTGGATTGGAACTCCTTATTCCACCTTGAAGACATTGACGATAAAATAGCGACGCTCAACAAACTGCTTCTAGACTGTCATAACAAGCATGCTCCGCTTAAGTTCATCAATCCAAGGCGCTGGCCGGCTCCGTGGATTACTGGTGTCATCAGGGATAAAATGAGGGAAAAAAACGTAGTCAGAAGGAGGTGGAGAAGACACAGGACGGAGGATTATCACATCTGTTTCAAGAGACTGAGGAACGAAGTACAGTCCATGATCCGCGTGGCCAGGGGCGAATTCTACGAAGGAATTTTCAGCGCTATTAAAGAACCTAATCGTATTTGAAAGGAGTTGGGTCATCTTGGCCTGATCAAACAGAGGGCGGCTGATAGAAAATCAGCCTTCGCTTTCACCGTCGAGGAATTAAATCGTTTTTTTGCGGCTCCGACAGAGGCGACCATTTCATCTCTGAGCAATATGTATTTAGGAGAGGAGATTTACAGCGACTCTAAATTTTACTGGGGGGATGTAGGGGGGATAGAAATAAAAGATCTATCTATCTATCTATCTATAGCTCCGTAAAAGATCAGTAGGGGAGACCAGGGCTATTAGATGGGGTAATTCGTAAAAATGGAAATATCTTTGTATGGGTATATGTTAAAAATTTACT
>QKQZ01004810.1:0-11596 GCA_003595255.1 Solenopsis fugax | reverse complement strand
CAAACATAATAATAGAACAATCTGTGAAATTTTTACATTCTTGATAACGTTTTTGAGATACCACCCATATATCCTTAATACACACCTCAGATCTTAACAAATTATTTAAAACCGGCCGAATGATCTCGCAACATGAAAAAGCTTCATTGTGTTTATTTTATGACTTCATTGGCTTTGTTTTTTATTGTATTTTCTAGCATTGTCTACAGGGGAATTATTTTATTTTTATTATGACTTATTTATTTAATTTATCGATTATACACTTTTGTGACATTTAACATGGATGTGGACTGTGAATTTTTTATTGAATTATGTACCATATATTGTGACTATTTGAACTTATGACCGCTCCCAATTATTATTATAATTACCTAATATTTTTTTATCATATATTTTTATTATGTCGCTAAATTTCGCACTGAAGAAGGTCCTGTGAGCCGAAACGTTCGAAGTTTTTATTGTAATAATTGAATTTCGAGTTTATTATTGCAATTAGAATTTAATTGATGTAACGTATCAAATTTGTTGGTTTGACAAATTTATTTTAAACTCGGGACATTACGCTCGTTATTCGGCATCATTTTATGTATTATGTTTATTGCAGATTAAACTTACATAATACATTTTATATCTTTTTTATGTTATATAATTATAATTACAGTAATATATTAATTATTAGTAACACTCGTAATAGTACTTCATATAATTTTTGTTTCTTTACAAATGTCACAAAGCTTTGATCTCAAAAATGCTCATATCTCCCTTCATTTTTCCCTTCTCTCTACTACTTTATTTTGTTGTGTTTCACATACAATATGTCGACAACCGAGGAGAAGTTTAGCTCTCGGTGAGACCAATAAATATGATGGATATCGGCAATTCGTCGAAGAATAAAAATAATGCGTTTCAGCCTCGGTAGTTCTCTTAACAGTCCATGTGCCGCTAGATTGTTATTTATATTGCAGGAATAACTAACCCGCGGCTATGCGGCATTCCACTGTATAAACGGCCAACTGAATTCTGTCCAACATAAATGACGCGTCGAGTTAATACCTGCGAAGTATACGAGTATACACACCTCCGCGCGGTATCCGCATTATTTATGCATATTTTCACAGTGTGTCGTGCATACATGTATGCGCGTATACGCTGCAACCGTTATATTCCCCGGCAATAATCGCTCCCATCTAAATGCGCGCGATACGCCCGCTTTGCACGAAATTAAAAATCGAAACACCTATGCGGTAGCCGAATGCAAAAAGAGCGGCCAGAGTGATATCTCCCGAAAGACAGGTAGAAATTCATTTCACTCTCGATCGTATCGTCCCCGGATCGGTCGATGTATGCATGACTAATTTCCTCCTCGATATAGCGCGGACAATCGCGATTCCCGAGCGCAAAACGTAGAACAAGAACTAACTCGATGGAATTCGTGCCCGTCCCGTTGCGGCAAGTTGTTTAATTTAAAGTGAGCTTGTGTCGCGCCCGACTGCGGGATTAACATTCCGATCCGCAGTCGCTTTTGTACGCCATAACACTTCATACCGACGTGTCAATTATATGGCAAAATTGCGGTTTACAATATTGAGATCGACACGGGGCACAATTGAACTTTCTTGAAAGTTGACGCGTTGGAAAGCATTAATGAGAAACTTCCCCCGCGGAAGTTAATAAATGTTTAACTTCTATGTTTAGCTCAATGCAATTTTAATTGAATTCAAACTGAATTTTCGGTGCCTTTTTGCGTACGATCCGCTAATACTAATCGCTAATATTATATCTCAATTTTTAATTAATTTACTTAAATAAACAATTTTAAGAACTAATATTTTTTTTTATTAATAATTGTACATTTAAGAGTGTATCGAACATACAGGCCCTGCAAAGTAAATAAAATTTGGAAACGTGTTTTTAATATTAACATTTTAAATAAACTATATACATATGAAAGTTTTGCGAATAAGATTCTATTTTTATTTAATAATATATTTTTATAGTTTATTTACTCTATTTGTTATTAAAAATTAAATTATGTTTTACAATATTAAGAAAAATCTCAATTTTTTGTATAAATACTTTAAGTATTAAAGATGATTTATACAAAGTTTTATTGTGATTGTCTGTTTAATTATTTTGTAAATAAATGAATAAATTTTGTTTATTTTGCAGGACTGATCTCTGCATCGCCATGAAACTTTAAATCATCTTGAATATTTAAAGTGCTTAAATAAAAAAATGCAGATTTTTTTCATTATTTTTTATTTCATTATTTCATTATTAATTATATTTTCATCCAGAGCACATGTCTACTTCTTATTGAAATAACTTTTTATCCAGATAAAAAATCGCCGCCAAATTTTTTCTACTACTTTCAAATACAATATAAAGCAATCTGCAATTTTTTCATAATTTTTTTAATGTGTTGAGAAATGCGCTATACATTAAAATTTTACACGATTAATTTATTAAACGACGATATATAACCAAGAGAAATATATTTTTTTGCAATAAATACACATGCATACTTCAGCAAGAAATTATTCATTTCTCTCGAGCAAATCCTCCACCGAAAAATGTTATTTTACTTAATATACAAATTTATAATATTTTCGAGATAATTAGTCTCTTTTTCAACAATACATCAATTTCATAAGTAGTAATTGTGCTAATGCTATTCATATCTTGTCGATCGTAGAAACAATTGTAATCATTTGGGTTACACGGTATAATTTATGCAATCGCGGAATTCAATGCGATAATCCCTCATGAACGCGAATATGCTCGTACAAAACGACAGTTCTTTTTTTCATTAGGTTATTCATGCGCTCCGGTTAGCGTGAATGAAAATGCGCGCGGCGCTATCGCCGGCGGAATATTCATGTTCCTGCTGCCCTAGGGATTTCCATTTCCATTATTACGCCCTTAAGTTTACTTCGATCCGCTATTTGTCGACTCTTTATAAGCGGGGATGAAGCGTAAATTGCGGCAACAAGCTTCGCGTATTTGCATCTCGTTAGCGTGTGCGCGGGGGGAGGGGGGGAGAAATTTTCGCGCGCGGCTTCGTGATATAGCGAAAAGAAAGAAAACTACGGCGATAAACTACGCCGTCGAAATTACTCATGTCGACCATTGCCGTCAGCAGCAGGCCGCGTAACTTTAAAGTCGAGGGCAAGTCCGCGCGACCAACTCGGCGTTACATACATAGACACAAACTACGGAAACGATCGAATAGTTCTCCGTTTAACGCTGACTGTAATCATAGGATATTTCCACGCTCGACGGAACAACATTTACGTGATTCATTGAGCCTGGAGGGGCAATATATTGGCGGAGTGGCCACCGGTATGCTGATGGAGTCCGTGGCATCGTCATCGATTGCGGTTATACTCGACGAACACGTTCAGGTATAACGACCGGTGTACGTTGTCCCCGTATTTCATCAGCATTAAAGAGCCAGCGTCTTTGTTGGCCTATATTCCCGCCGCACATTTACCACGGGTCCAAACCCCTTCATTTGCTCAGCTTTTATTTGTTACTTGATCGTTTGCTAGAAGGGTAATACGTTCGTCGAGCTGCTATTGAAACTAAACACTAGCCTTCGATTTTGAACATCTCATTTGCCTCTAATACAATGAAGATTTCTTAAAATGAGAATTACAAAAAAAAAGACGTAGAAACTACGAGTCACGATAAAGTTTCGCCCGTGTTAGGAACAGATTTTTAGATCATTATTCATCTTCAGTCTCCCCTCTTTTAAAATCGATAACGGCGGTCTTACAAATAATTCTCAACAGGAAATTTTATCGTGATTTACACCCGTTAATATGAAAATTTGATTCATAACGAGAAACCGCGACTTAACTTTGAACACATATAAATTTTATTAATTTTTCGCTCTAACAGGCCGATGAATCAATTTTAGAATTAATAGAAATGAAATAAAAATTTTATTATTTTTCTTAAAATTTTTATTAAGTGAGTGCAAAAGTTTTAGTTTCTTTTGAAGAGATGATGTTACTTTTGTTACGGTATGTCAACACTTAGATATTACGGCGAATTATATATTGCTGAAAGATGACGTTAAAAGCTGTCATTAAAACTGTGATGCCATTTGAGTTATTTACAGTGCTATTTTGCATCGGCAAAATGAGTCTAAAAAAAGACTATCTGCATACAACAAATTTCGGAAAGGAACAAAAATGATGGCTGTTGTAAAAAACATTGGGGATTTGAAAATTCATTACAAGTACTTTATACAGTTTTCATTATTTTTATTCTCTCCCGAAACTCGTAAATTATCATCATACACACAATTATTCTTTTATTTTCACAAAAGAGTTTGATAATAACTGCAAAATGTTGAATGAAATAATGAAATTATATTTGATTAATGTAACCAACAATTAATTTTACTTTCATAATTATTTAATAAGTTTTACTTAGGTGATACTAAATATTTAGAAAAGTAAAATTATTTTTAATTATATTAATCAAATATTTAATTGCCTTTAATTATTTCACTTAATATTTAACAGTTGTTAGCAAACTCTAGACTAATTTTTACTTTAACAAAATAGCTATAGTTTAATTTTTTTATTATTAATAAATAATATATCGTTTATTTGTTAAAACAATGACATAAATAAGATTTTCTAAAAAATGAGTTTTGAATCATTAAAACATTAAATCATAAAAATCATGAAAATATTAAATGCGATTTTAGCATAATATTTGATTGCAGTGGAATAAAAGGATCATTAGCTCTTTATTCAGTATGTTCTAAATTTTCGTCTATGATAAAAATAAACTCTTAAAATCCCTTTTAAATTATGATATCTTGATGCAAGATTCTTTTTTTTTTCATTTCGCTTTTCATAATTTTACCAGTAATAACTCCAAAAAGATCTGTTCTTTTCTTGCACACATAAAAAGAACAATTTTGTTGAAGTATCTAGAAATTTAGCTGGATAAAGATCTGAAAATAATTTTGTTGGATCATCAAAATAATTATGATGGATGTTCAAGCATGTTGAGCTGTAAAAAGTTTGTAAAAAGACATTCTATCAACCAGCTTGAGTGGTCCAACATAATTACTATGATGGCCTAACAAAATTATTTTCCGATCTGCATCCAGCTCTAAATTTTTAGATACTTCAGCAAAACCATTTTTTCCATGCACAACTCAAAAATTGCAATTTTAGAGTTACGTGATTGCTAGCAAATGAACGATATGTAAAACGCGTGAATTTTAAATTTTATCAAAATAAACTTGTACTTTTAAAAATCAAGACTCAAATTATTTGCGAAATTCAAGAGAGTTCCAGTTTTTAGAGACGCACGCTGCGAATATGTAGGGAAAGAGAGTCACGTGTACTACAGGGTTGCTAACTTGAAATAAAAGGCGTCGTTTTACTCGCTACGACGCGCACGTGGACACATATTCCGCGCAAACTTTTCGAGAGAAGCGTTGCAATAAAATCCTTCGGGGCCCATCGTCCGGCGGAGGACAGTTTCAACGACGACGTATCCCCGAGCGCGAACGAAAGAACGCGGGAAATCGATGGAAGTGAGCGAAAAACGTGACGAGAAAAGACGAGACGGGCAGGCAAAGCGATCGTGAATGGCCCGCAGGGATATCGTGAGCGCGCGAGTCGATGCGAAACGACGGAAGGGCAGGCGCAGGTAAGGACACACGACAACGACGACGACGACGACGACGACGAGGTGGAGCGCGGCAAAGGGGTGCGATGGTGAACCGAAGAAGACGAAGGGGGAAGTTTGGTGAATCATCGGGTCACGCGACTATAAAGCGAACCCCCTTCGCGCGCGCACCGGTACCAACCGGTGCCACTCTCCCTTAACCTATCCTAACCCGACGGTAAAAGACGGAAACCTCGAGCAACCCTCTCCTTTTCCTTTTCGCCTGCTGCATCTCACCCTCTTCCTCCTCCTCCTGCTCCTCCTCTCTCCCGCTTCTACAATACTTCACACTCTGTCTTTATCGCTTCACGCTTTCGGTTCATTCCTTTCCGTGTCTCGTTTTCCCGTTTTTTTTCTTCCTCCCCCGAGTCCGTTATCCTCCTCTTATTACCCACCCTTTTTTTTCACCCCCATTATATCACCGTCAGTCTCCATGTAGCGTCCCGTTCGTATTCCTGCGATATATAGTCGGTGCGGCGCGACGACGCGACGGCAGTCCGGTAGGCGGCATAATCGATCTTGCGTGGCGATATATACCGGTCGTTCTTTGTGCTCCACGATATGCTCATCCGCGCACAGAACGAGCTCGCGAGAAACGCGACACGTGATCGTATATAATGGCCGGAAACTGGTGATGGGCACGACTAATTACTTTCACGTTCGGCTTTCTCTATCTCTCTCTCACCCTCTCCCCTCCCGCCCCTCTATTTCTCGCTTTCAGTCTGTCGGCTACGTAACCGCGATTGTGCGCTAATTTCTATCGTCTCTGAGGCAATAAGGAGAAGTGGTGCAAGATAAGAGTACAGGTCCGAGAGCGAAATTTACAGTTGCACTGTTCCCAACGATAGTGTCGAGACATCAGTAGTTTTCGAATTGTTAACAATTGAAAAAAAAAAAGATTTGAAATGAATGTGACATAGACATTTTGCGCACGAGAAAAAAAAAACATGATTGAATTAACAAGATATGTCTGGTTAAACGTCTGTGGAAACGTTTGTTTTTTTGATCAATAATATTTACGTTAAATAAATTCGAAATTTATTATTAACTCAAAATTGTCAAATAAATTCTGAAATTGTTGTTAATTCAAATTTGCGCATCAATATCAGCGCTGTACTCTCATTAATCTTTATTGGATTTCATTGTTGTTCCGATTTCGAGAGTCCTTCATTTACATTACATTTGTAATTTAAAATGATTTCTCTTGCGAATTCCAAAAATTGAGTTCGCAGGCAAAACAAAATGAGAGACATGTATCTTGACAGTAGTACAGTTTTCAATTCTGTACAAAGTGAATTCAAGAATCTGATAATTCTTACAAGAATATTAATCTACCAGATTTTCAATTAGATTTTTTTTCCAATATGGTCGTAATCCGAATGAATGCAATCAAATTTGTTACCTCAACCAAATTTTTTTATTTCAATAAAAAAATATGGATCGCTCATATTTTATCAAACAGATTGTTTCATTCATATTTCAGACTAAATTCAATCAATTTTTTTCCGTGCGTATTATAGTCAAACGCGCGTCAGCCTCGTCTTTATTTTTGGCGAAATCTCTGATGAATTTCGAATTAAAGTTTCCCTGGCGAAAATATCGCGACAGCAACATTTTCCGAGTTGAAAGTGACTGAAAAAGAAGAGCGCTCCGCAAATTTTACTTTTTTTTAAAATTAATTTTAACGGAACTTTAATACGGTTTCAAGTTGAGGCTTAGTTGTAGAGGGATATAATGTCGAAAAATTGCAAAGTTGCGATGAATAATTATCTCCCGCGATATTGCCGCTGGGAAAAATCGGTTATAAATTGTTCAGAGGACTTGTCGCGGATTCTCACACATTGTGCTTTAAAAAGTAGCGCAAGCCCTAAAATTAACGGAGACTCAGCCAACGTGCAAGTCCAAAATCGGAAAGTAAGACGTTCAGATTGATGTCCCCAATTTGGATGTCGTGTTGGGGAAACATTCAAAACACGTTTTAAATATCACGACACCTTTCAGATGTCTACGTCATTTGGACATTTGTGGCACGTTGTGTCGCGCAATGGCATTCGTGCGATACGAAATTAGTCGTAATGGCGATGCGGAATGGTATAAATGACTTGTATAACAATGCGTCCGACTTTTGCAGACAAAGCGAACAAAGTGACAAGTAGACAAAACGTTCGCGCCGTTTTCTCTTTTATCTCTCAACTTACGTCATGTTAAGCATCTGACGTTGCCTTCCTTCTGCGCTCCTATCTCTACTAAGATACAGGTTGCAAATAGCAAAGATAAGAATAGAATATTCGGGCTCTTTTAAATTTTGACCCTCAGCTAATAGCGCATTAACCGTGGGATAACGGTATTAACCGTGATATCCGTAAATCCAGGATTAATCTTTAAAGAAATGCTAACTATTGCATGACCGTGTTCATGTCATTTTCAACGGCGCTTCTAATTTATTAAAAAGTTGGAAGACGATATCGGCCCGTATTCTCAACTTTTATCGATAAAAGCGCTTTTAAGCACATAGTTTACGTTACATCTACTGTAGAATCTCAGAAATAAATGTACGCATTTATCGATAAAAGTGAATTGAGAGTATGGACCGTCGTTTTTATTTTTTCAAGGAAGAATAATCGATCAGTTTTACTTCGACGTGGAATTTATAATTTGTTTAATTTGGAATTTAAATGGACAGGGTGTGTATTATTAAAATAATAGATAAAGTCAGGTACTCGTTACATATACAAACAATGGGCAAAGGTCAACGCCCAAAGCTGTTTTTAATTTTATTTTTAATTTCACATTTTATTATGTTAATTTCTATTTATGTCATTATCTCGGGAATGATGAAGATCTAATGAAGTCGAAACGTTCGTTAAACTCGATCATTCGAGATTAAATTATATATTTACAAAACATCCCTATTTGGCCTTTCCTCATTAAACGGATAATTTGTTTTGCCGCTACGTTTTCGAACGATCCACTTTTGTCGTTTTTTCGCAGCATTATTGATATTTCTTCCGATACTTGTCACGTACTTATATTTGTTCATAACAGTTTCGCCGGTAGTTAACGTAATGGGACGTACCATCGCAAACATTTCCGATACGAAATTGGAAACTTATGCAAATGCAAGACTAAATTAATAAGACGAAACAGCAAATGACGTATCATCGAGATTTACACATCTGCGTGTCTCCTTGGTACCCGACTATCGCTTCATGTGACGCGTTAACAATGATTTATAACCGCCGAGTTATGTGCACAGAGAAACTGTTTCGCCCAGACATTCAGTTTGGACCATATTAAGAACCTCATGCACTATAAATCAGTATCTCGGAATATATGGCGAGTTTTGATTAACATTCAATCAAGTAGAGTGCCTCGATGTACCGAATTTCCGTTGCAACATGCACAAAATCTGAACTACGGATGTATTATTTGGGCAAAAATCATTTGAGAGGAGGTCGCGCGAATAGTGCAACGTCGAAACGGATAATCTCTCATGTTCTGACATTTCGGGATGAATAAATACCGGTGTTCTTGTTATAAAAGAATAATAATATTGAAAGGAATATCGCGAGCTTGCGATATTCTGTACATTTTGAAATGGACTCGCTAAAAACATTACTAATTATTAGTACGAGGAAAGAATACGCCATAAAAACGTTGCCACATTGTTGTTATTCGGAATTGCATGAATAAAATTACTCCGGCTATTAATATTCTCCTGCGCGTGCACGCTTTGTCGCGGTATTTACTTATCTTTTTTAATATAAATTACAATTTGAGCGCGTACCTATGTAAGTGTATGTGTGAAAATTACATAAACAAAATGTATATTAATTTTGTAATCGCACGCATAAATACACGCAAAAAATATCGCTGATTTCAATCACTTAATAAAAGAAGCTAATCAGTCATCATAATGCTGAATCTTATTGCATGTTACATCTTAATCAACATTTATTTATCCAATGTCTAAACGTTTCGATTCTCATTGGATCATCCTCAGTGTGTCCCTACTGATTTACTATCTTATTACGAATAACAATAAAAGTACACACAATCTTGATTAAATTCGTTGCGTATAGATATTAGAGTCGATTACAGTGCATCAGAGAAAATTCAAACCACGTCGTCAAGGCGTAAAAATTGTTGCGTCTCGATTTACAATGTCTGATTGTACGGTTAAAAGGTAAAACGTCAATAACAAGTAGTAAAAATTGATCGGTCATTTCTGCAGTATTGATATTACGAAGAGGAAGGACATGCTGTCTGGTGGAACAGAACGGTTAAAATCATATTGGTTTGGATATAAATAAATGTTGATTAAATTGTAATATGCAATAAGATCCAGCATATGGCTCATTAGCTCCTCTTATTAAGTTATTGAATTTTATTCCTCCGAGCCTAGTTCTAAGTTTGCATCACTGATTTGTTAATAAGTAATTTTCAAGAAAAGCAAACAGTCATCATTAAAAATTTTCAAATTAATTACTTATTTTAATATTAAAATAATTTGAATTTTATTCCTGTCAGCCTGATTGTAAACTTGCATCACCGATTTGTTAATAAGTAATTTTCAAGAAAAGCAAACAGTCATCATTAAAGATTTTCAAATTAATTACTTATTTTAATATTAAAATAATTTGAATTTTATTCCTCTCTGCCTGGTTGTAAACTTGCATCATCGATTTGTTAATAAATAATTTTCAAGAAAAGCAAACAGTCATCATTAAAGATTTTCAAATTAATTACTTATTTTAATATTAAAATAATTTGAATTTTATTCCTCTCTGCCTGGTTGTAAACTTGCATCATCGATTTGTTAATAAATAATTTTCAAGAAAAGCAAACAGTCATCATTAAAGATTTTCAAATTAATTACTTATTTTAATATTAAAATAATTTGAATTTTATTCCTCTCTGCCTGGTTGTAAACTTGCATCATCGATTTGTTAATAAATAATTTTCAAGAAAAGCAAACAGTCATCATTAAAGATTTTCAAATTAATTACTTATTTTAATATTAAAATAATTTGAATTTTATTCCTCTCTGCCTGGTTGTAAACTTGCATCATCGATTTGTTAATAAATAATTTTCAAGAAAAGCAAACAGTCATCATTAAAGATTTTCAAATTAATTACTTATTTTAATATTAAAATAATTTGAATTTTATTCCTCTCTGCCTGGTTGTAAACTTGCATCATCGATTTGTTAATAAGTAATTTTCAAGAAAAGCAAACAGTCATCATTAAAGATTTTCAAATTAATTACGTATTTTAATATTGAAACAACATTGAAATTACTTGTTCTAACATTGAAATTTTGATACGTAAAATCTGAGGATTATATACGAGGGAAAGCGCGATGAAAAATACAAACAGCAATGAAAACAAATAAATCTGTCGCAGTGGTAGTACCTCGGGGGTAAGGATTATAAATCAAAAGCCATAATATGAAAACGGAAAAGGAATGCGTGAAACGAACCTTGGAGTATCATGTACAACGTGGCTCACGTGTTGTCTACGCAGATTACGTCACGAGGATAGTTGACATAGTTCGCATGCCGACGTTAGCTGTCGTGGAGCTATTGTTGTTTACGCGAAGTCACTCAACGCTGGTGTTAGTTCCTCGCATATCCATGATATCTCATCGGGTTTCTTTATACGTCGTTAACGTCCGCTCAGAATCGTAGTCGTTTAAATCATTGCGCGTGCACACGGAAGAGAAAGCACGAAACAAAGTGAGACACACTCGAATGTACGAAAAGAGAGAGAGAGAGAGAGAGAGAGAGAGAGAGAGAGAGAGAGAGAAAGAGAATATGCGAAAAGCTCTCCCCGATAGATGAAAGAGAAGAATAAAACGTGGATGGGGCGCAAAGGCGGGGTTGAAAATAAACAA